>JAVLVB010000252.1:837129-922926 GCA_032876305.1 Orestias chungarensis
TTGGTTTTAGTTGTTGATAGGTGAGAGGAGAGGGAGAGAGACGGGGGGAGGGGGCGGGGGTAGCGCGCTGGTTACGGGACCCGCAGGAGCCCCGGCTGAGCTCCGCTCTCATCTCTGCTGGAGGAGTAAGGACAAAAGAAAAGAAGAAGAAAAAGGCCCGGGTTCTGGGTGTCGTGACGGGGCCCCCAACTTCTCCGCCGCCACTCAGTTCGGGGTCGTCTGGACTCGGAAGGCTGAGGAGGGAGGGAGGAGGGGGGGGGACTACCAGGCTGGGGTTTCCTGCCACAGCAGCGGGATTGTCACAAGCCAGCCTTTGACTCCTGCAGGGGCCTGGTGCTGCTGCGTCCCCAGGTATGCGCTAGCTAGCTCCGGCTGCGGCTCAGTCCGCCTCTCCTCCAGGGGAAATGTTTGCTCTGTTTATTTAAAGAGAGAGAGAGAGGGGGGAAAAAGAAGAAGAAAAAAACATGTCAGACTGCCGTGACGGCTGTTTTTGTGAAGCAGCCGTCACGGCAGGTTATTTCTGCTGCTAGCTAACCCTGTTACTGAGCCGCTCTGGTGACTAACATCTGCACCTAATCACCTCTCCCCACTAGCTGCTGCCTTTCTTTAGCCCACTTCGACTGTTCTTTCACGCCTTGCAGCGTTCGTGACCACGTAATAAACACTTAACACCCAGAGCTGGAGATGCTATCGAGCGGCTCCATCTTAGCTAGCTCACGGTTTACGTGGCTAGCTCGCATATTTAATTGGAGACGTCTGAAGTGTTTTAGCTAGGGCTAACCTGAGAGGCAGCACAAAGCTAATTGTAATGCGTATCCCTTTGCTACCGGCTAACGTGTAGCCGCTACATCTGCAGCGTAAACAAGCTCTCCTAATGTGGTATTGATGGCAATGTGAGAAAAACCATAGAAAGCAAGCCAGTGCTAACGCTGACTCTCTCTGCAACAACACTGCGTCTGCCTGCATCAATTAAGCAGCTCTGGTCGTGATTGACTGGGTGACAGCCAGCCTTTTGTTCTATTATAATTATTTGTGTTAATATTAGTATTATAGCTGCACTGTTCTAGGGTTGTTAAGGCTTCACTAGAGAAGGAGATGGTTATTGTTCCTACACAGTGTAGAAAAAAACATATAAGATTCAAGTTTATGTCTGAAGCCTGTTTGTTTACAGCTTGGTTGCATGTAAGGATGCACCGATGTGTAGACGTGGGCCAGTACCGGTATCCGATAATAATATTGCAGCTTTGGTTGATACCTAATATTTAGAGATGTTATATGATTACACATTAAAATAAAAAACAATAATAATAAAAACGACAACACCACTGGCTCTATGCTTCTGTTAAACTCCTCACCGTTCAGACATTCATCGCTGTCTCATGGCCGACCCCCTCCAGTAATTTACTCAAACAGTGACAGTGATGGAAATAAATATCTTAATACTGATCCAGTTTTACTTATCTGACCAATCCAGATACATTTAAAAAAAAACGTTTTTGATGCAAACACATCGGGAATCCCTAGTTTATTTGTATATTCGTTTAAAGGGGGATAGAAAATAGGCTATTTTAACAATTGTTCTGATAGAGATCCATCAGTTTTTTTATTTATCAATTTTTCACCCACTTGACCTTTTTTTCATTTAAGCATCCTTACGTGTATTATCTACACTTACATCCATCCATCTTTTCATTATCCACTCATCTATATGTTTAATTTTATTCATCCATCATTTTGAGTACATCCTTCCCCCACCCATCTATTTATTTGTCATCCCTCCACTTATTTATAATTAGATTTTAAATGGATGGTAAACATCTATCTGTCGATTAATCGCTCCATCCGCAATCGTCCTTCCAGCACCTACATTTCTTCATCATCCATCTATGTCTTTAACATTTATTTTAAAATAACAAAAGAATAGATATTAATTCGTCCAACAAGTCATCCATCTTTTCCTCCTTTTGTTCATCAGCCAATAATTCACATTTCCAGCCATTTGTTGATTTTTTACGATTTCTAGTGTATGTTTTTTAAGGTTTTCTTTATATTTTTAACACTTACTGCATATGTTTTTCCAATAAAATCATATTGAAAGATCTACAAATTAAAAAAGGTCTTAAAACAACAGAGTATTCTAAAAACCTAACTTTCAAATCCTACGATATTTTTAATAATTCCTTCAGCTTCGCTCACTAAAATCAAATGCAATCAAACCGAAGCAGCTAAAGTTGCAGTGTGTGCTTCACTTTGATTGATTGGGTGTTATCGCTTGGGTTTGCAGCCGTTCCCGGTCCTGTTTTACCAAATTCTTTTCAAGTTGGCAGCATACTAATTATTGTGCAGTGACGCCACGCGTAGTCGTTTTGGGGGACTGTTAGCAGTTTTACAATGCAATAAAAAAAAAAGAGGTACTTGTCACAAATTGCAATTAAATATACCAACCCTCTTAAAGTTGCGACAATGCCTCCTGCCATCTTCAAAAAAACAACTGAATATATAGACGTTGTTCGTCTTGAATCTTGCACAAGCTTATTTGTTTACATAAGAAAACAAAGTGTTGTCTGTGTTTCTGTTGGCTAAATTAAATCCCCAACTTTTTTTTTTCTTCCAACAAATCTGTTTGCTTTAGACCACAGGAGACGGCTAGAGCGCAAGAACAAACGTAATGCTCTTAAAATGCATATTGAAAAGTAAGCAGGAATTTAATGCAATACTCGTATGAAATTAAGATGCAGCGATGACTTGAGTAGGTAACATAAGTGTTGTGTGATAACAATCATTGTTGCTTCGGTAAACACTGCACACTGCAGCTGAAATTACAGGGCCAGGTTTGTTGCAGGATCTCTAAGTATGTCTGACTATATGCTAAATAACTGCAGCTTCAACTGCAATTACTGCATCAACACAACAGAAATATTAAATGTTAAAACCAGCCTTAAAATAACATGAATTATTAACTGAAAAACTTTATTAAATGTACTCTTGAGGAGTAATGGTAGGGGATGTGGATGTAAAACTATCACGACAACTTATAACTATCGTGATAAGGATAAATATAATAAACAAAAGCCCTGCTCTTGTAAAACATACCTATTTAGGTTGGTACACCATTAAAAAAATAACAAATCAGTTTTCTTAGCTTTCAAACTTTATTAATCCTAGTTTATCATAGTGACAATAAATCAAAATTCTTATAACAATAAACAATACGACAATCCTGTGTTGTGGAGAGGCACCGGAGCTAAAATCGAAATAATTAGCTTTAACTGGTTGATCGTTACGTCAAATACAGATAATTCAGAAGCCCACTTAATACGTCGAAACTACCATGTGTGAGTGATGTGGGCATCATCAAATAGCATTCTCTGAGCTCAGTAAATGCCAGATAAAGATTTGGGATTGATTTTTTAATGCAAAAATAGAAATAATTGTTTAATACCTGCTTTTTCTTTTGACGACAATATACAACTTTGATCAAACATTAGAAAACACTAAGCACTATATATATATATATATATATATATATATATATACTTATATAAATGTATGTGATACAGTGTAAATCGTTTAAATTCTGAATCAGCTGGTGGATTTCAATAAAGCCTGAAAGTATAATTAAGTAGTAATTAAATTAATCTCTTGTTTATAATGCATATCAAACTATTTGCAATTGTTTTGTTTTTATTTAAAATTAAGAATGTTACAGTTCTTTTATCATGTTTGTGTTATGTTTTGTTTTTTACAGACCAACAGTTGATGGAAACGTGAATGGATTTACTCCGAACACAAACTGGGATTGAAGGAATCTGAAGTGGAGTAAATGGATTACCAGGTTTTGCAAAACGATTTCCTTGGAATGAGTGAAAGGTAAACAAACGGGCAACGAAAAGAAACAAAAGTGAATGCTGAAGGAGCCGTGTAGCACAGAGAGAGTCCAAACACAGAGGAAGAAAAGAGCACTGTAAAAGGGACCAAATGGATCTAAAGGCCAAATGAGTGAAAGATTTCATCTGGTATCCAACAGCTGACCAGAAAATGGAAACGTTTCCTATTGGAATGATTATTGAGGATCAATGCTTAAAGTTCTCCATTCTCTCTGGGTGGGTTTTATATCACACGGGCCTGAATCGGATCCATATAAAATCTCACACAAAAGGAGCAAAAGGATTATTGTAACAGCATCTTGTGTGTCTTTCAAGACTTTAAAAAAATTTTTTGATTGACTATATGTGGATTTTTCCCTATGAAGACATTTGATGGTAAAAATCTCTTGCTGATGTGAAACTAAATGATATTTCTTTGCCAAACAGACTGAGCTTTTTGGAAATGAACTTTTGCCATCACTTGAAAGCTTTGGAGACTAGCAAGCGACTTACAATAACACGGAACAGGAACAGTTTTTTTTACAATTTCTTTTGACAGATGTAATATAAATGTATAGTTTTTCCCTTTTCTTAATTTCCTGCCAAGCTGTAGACTCTCTTCATGGTTACTGCCATAAGCCTGCCAGTTTTTCAGTCTGAATCATTCCGTGCTATATACGCTTACAGAATTTGTTTTAAGCTGAAACTAGGAGTGAGGGGGAATGCAGAATTTTTCCAACAGCCCAGCTCCACCCGCAATCCCTCCTGGATTCAGCGCAAGGAGCTTGGGCGGACCCCCGTATCCCCCTCAGCCGGTGGAGCCCCAGATCTCTCCGAGGATGACGGAAGAATACGCAGGGATGCAGCAGCAGAGCATTCACAGGGGCCACCACCACCCGAGTCAAGCCAGCCACATGCTTGCGTATGGCGTGAGAAACAGAGGAGGTTTGGAGCCCCCACCAACACAGGGTAATATCCACACCGGCAACAATAGCAACCCCTACAGGAAGGAGGCGTTGGAATTCTATTTTTCAATGAGTGGAAAAGACAGACACAGGAGGGGAGGTATGGGATACGGGGGAGGTTTTGGGTACCCTACTATTGATGCACATATACCTCACCAGTATCGCCATCCTGGACCCAGTTCTGCTACATCATCTGGTCTGATGTCCCCATACCCTGTGGATTACGCCTCTGGGGCTGGTTCTGGGGGAGCTGCCAGAGTTTATTCTCCTTCTCATCAGTACAATTTGAATCAGAACCCTTTGATGCAGTCGGTTACAGGTTCTCAGATGCAACAGCGCCAGCATGGACAGAGCTTTCCTCCTGTCCACCACGCACAGCAGCAAAGAAGCTACACACACTCTGGGCATAGGATGACCCCACAGTACCCTCATTACTCTCCACAGGGGGGTGCATCCACAGGGTCGTCTGGAATGTACAGCCCACCTCCGCAGAGATATCTGGATGGAGCTGCAAACACCAGCTTTGACCCTAAAGTCAACAGTTCCCCAAGTGTCAACGCTAGCCCCAACTCTGTCTCTGCTACAGGGGCTGCTAAAAATGTGGGGCCTGTGGATAATGTTCAGCAGAGTTACCCTGGCTCAAATTATTCCGGCTACCTCCCACAGTCCCATTCGCTCCACAAGCAAGCCACACTACAGCCCAGAAACTCGCAGCAAAGTTTAGGGGTTGCTTATGATGGTTCTGTGAAAATGCCTCACCAGGGTCCATCACCAGGTGCTGTTTATGTTAAGCATCACCAAGCCTCCAATCCAAGTATAGCCCCATCATCCTCCCAAGAAATATCCAAGTCCCCCATGAATTCTAATACGCAGCAAGCTCAAATGAACCAAAACTTCAGCCCAATATCCAACCCCTCCCCTGCTGCCTCTGCAGTTCATTCCCCTAGCTGTAGCTCCTCTCCCTCTCCACTAATGGGGGTCTCGGAGGCACTTGGAAATGCTTCAAATTACGGTCCTCCCATGTCAAGCACCCGTAGCAGCCATGGTAGATTACTGCAGACTGCGCCTCAATTAAGTCCCACACCAAACTCGAACAGCAGCATCAGTAGTTGCGGCAGCAGTGGCAGCCATAAAGCTCACAGCCTGAGCACAGTCGGAGGGAGCAGCCTACCTCCAGTGGGTCGAAATAAAATGAGCCAGGGATCCAGAGAGGAAGGCTCCTCTGTTTATTCCACTTCCTCTCTTGACAGAATGCAGGATGCTGGCCTGAACAGTCTCAACGCCTTGAGCTCCCAAGTAGCCAATTTACCAAACACAGTCCAACACATCCTCCTTACCGACAGAGTGTTCTCACACAAGAAGAGAGACGGTGGGCAGACACCACAGGGGGCACACTGCCTCCCCCAATCACGACCAAGGAGTCGGAATTTAAGTGCAGCCTCAAGCGGTGCCACAGTCAAAGACATCAGGTCTGGCGAGGGAGGGCCTGAGGAAGATGCAGCTTTGACGCCATCGGGGACCAAAGGTGAGCGAGAGGAGCAGCTCTCCGAAGGTGAGCGTAGGAGAGTGAGGCAGGTGAGCGGTGCAAGCACTGAGTCTGAGGCAACAGGCTATAATCCAACACAAACACAGACTGAACAGGCATGTAATGTTAAAACGGTCACCCCTGAATCACAATCTAAAGAAGCATCAGAAACTAAAACTAAAGAACGTAACATTCCTTTATCAGCAGTGTCTCCATCCTTTGAGGGTTGCCTAACTTTACATTCAGCACCACCAGTTCCCTCACCCCCCTCCTCCTCAAATATTCCTCCTACCAACAGACAGAATTGTGTCCCAGAAACTGGTTTGGCATATAACGACCACAGAGGTGGGGAAATTAAAAAGGAACATGAAGTAGCAGCTGAGAAAACACAGAAGGTCAGCCGCCAAATGCAACAAGATGGAGGAACGAGTGCAAAGAATTGTCAGGAAAAGGAAAGCATGTTGCACTCTGAATCAAAGTCGCACAGTAACAAAGAGGAAAAGACGTCAACAGAGGAAAATCAGAGTGTTAGTAGCATCGGTGTGATTGTTTCAAGTCACACTGACAAAAATAAACATCCCCAAGACAACTGTGTAGAAGAGAAAACACCAGTCTCGTATTTAAAAGAGACAAGCAGTCATAATGGGGAGGAAGGTGTAGATCTTAGTCTGTATTCGTCCCATCAACCCAAATCAAACAGTGGGAGGTCTCCAAATCCTCCCCAGCCTGCTTCACATAAATACATTTACCCAGAATCAACATATGGCTCAGATTTGTCCATGAAAAACAGAGTGAGGGCCGGCTCAGCCTCTGTAATGGAAACAAACCCCAGATACTTCGGGTACCAGCACTCACAAATTGGGTGCGGTCCAGTGCATTCAAAAGACGGCTCTGGTTCAGGTTCTGGGGCTGAGCCACTGGTGAAGAGAGGTCATGGGGCGGGGTCTAAAGCTCAGGAGGAGAACTCACAGATGCAGCATTTCCCCAGTTTACTGCAAGAAGTTCTTCAGGGTTACAATTTAGATAGGCATTATGGTAGACCAGAGCAGACGTTCCCTCGTAATCAGGCCCCACAGCAGTTTCCAGGCAGACATTTACTTGACATGCCTGCAAATCAGAAACATGAGTGTGATTCTGATTTTGCCACAGATATTCAGTCCTTAGTAAAGTCAGAGGTCTCCAATCCCAAGATTCTTCAAAATGTTGATAAACCGGAAATGGGTGTCTCCCACAGCAATTTAACACAGACTGTAGATTCCCTGCAGCCCCCAGCAAAACACATCAACTTATCTGACTTCTCTATGCCTCAGAGAAAAACATTATCTAATGTACAGGAGCTCCTTTTGCAAGAGCCCAAACCGTTAACTCTCACCTCCCAAACCGAGCCTTCGAAACCATCAGGTCACGCATTAGCCCCATCGGAACGGCGATCCGTCATCTGCGACGTGTCGCCAAACCGACGTGGCACACCAGAGCGGGAAAGGGAGGGGGAAAAGGAGAGTGAGAAAAGTCAGAGTGGAGCCTCAGTGATTCAGCAGCCATTTTTCTCTCCTCCAGCACCTAGTGATCTCAGTAAAAAAGATGTTGGAGAAAAACAAGTGGTGAAAATGGAAACCATGTCAAGAGAATCTGGAAATTCACAACCTGAGAATCATGCCAGTCAATCTGAAGTGGAGTATCATTCCAAATCTTCTCATTTGTCAAGTGGGGTGAGTGCTGACCCCTACAGGCGGGGTGCTGTCGATATAACTTCAATGCCCTCCCATCCTGTGAGCATGACTGGTTTGTCCTCACCAACAAGGCATCACTCGTATTTGCACAGAGTTGATCTAACATCTGGAAGCGGTGGCGCATTTCCTGGATATCGCTATGGTGACTCAAGAGAAGACAACAACATGTCACGTGGTAATTTGCATTTTCCCTCTCACCACCCTTTCCATCATTTACCTCCTCAGTCTCAATCCACCAGTAAGCTTCAAATGTATCCGCACCCACGCGGTCCGCTTCATCCTCCTCACGATATGAGTGAGTGGGTAAAGGCCATACACAGGCCGCCCAAGGAGATGATGATGATGCAGCACGGATCTTCTCCTGGAAGACACAAGGCTAACCACTCAGAGCAGAGACAGCGATTGATCCCACCGGCTGACATGCAGGTTGAACACACAAGCAAGTCTCAATCAGTCCATCATCAAAACCCTTACTATGACATGAAAATGTGGGAGTCAACACATCATGGAAGAGAGGGCGCTCGGATGATGGATGGAGACACTTACTATAGAGCCCAGCCGCCTCATCCTGTAGCTTCACGCAGCCATGTTCCAACGCAAATGGTTCACAGCCACAATGCTCCCAAATCTGAAGCATCCAGAGAAGCGACAGAAGAGGCCAAACATCCCTGCCCACCTCCTCCACCCATCTCCACCAAGCCTCCTGCAGACACAAACACCACTCAGCCACAGGCGCAGCGTCCAACTAAAGTGGGAGGGTCCGGAGATACAAATCCTCTGATGCTTAGAAGAAGGGTTCGCTCTTTTATCTCTCCCATCCCTGCTAAAAGACTGCACCAGGACTCAACTCAGCAGAGAGCCGCTACAAACTCTCATCACTCCCCTGGAGCTCAGTCAGAGCCAAGCCATCACAATAAAGATGACTCATGCGCCCCAGAAGTGCCGTGTCCTCGGCTCTCCTCCCCGCAGCCAGGTGAGAACACCTTTTTACAACCTTTGTCTCCGTCAGGTGGGAACACCAAGGTTTTGGCTGCTAGGAAAGGACGAGGCTTGAAACTGGAGGCAATAGTGCAGAAAATCACACCAAATGTTAAAAAGCCAGCAGGCCCCACTGATGATGAGTTAAATCATTACCCTGGTTTCATGCACTCAGAAATATCAGCCTTCAGTGAGTCACAGGAGCAGGACATGGCACATTTCCCTAGGGTTTCAGGAGGGGAAGATAGTTACATGGACGAAAGTCACTCATTAAATAACATCATTCCATTTAGAGGAGTTGATGAAACGGGCGCTTTACCGACACCCTCCTTCCCATGTGAATCCCATCAAACGTCTCAAGTCAAGCAGCAAGATTTCGACTTCGGATTAGGGGCCACCGTTGCGTCTGAATCGGACGATAAGGAAGATTATGCTTTGCTGGGCCCATTACCTCCTCCCCCACCTCTCCCTCGTCCGGTCCAGGGTTCTCCGCCTCCATCATCTTCTGCCCTGTCAGACATTCAGCATTTTACAAACACGTACCAGCAGCTTGAGACTCGAAGGGGAGACCAGTCTGCTGCTAACCTCCTTCGACAAAAACTTCAAGAATCTGACATGGGATTTGAGGATTACCCTGGCAGCGACTACTATGGGACCACCCCGCCCCACCAAGGCCACATGCTCAACAGGCAACATCAGATGTCCTCTGGAAGGTCCAGCCTGTCGCCGACAGACTCACAGTCGTTAGAGAATGTCGTGCCCAAGGGCTATTTCCCATCTGGCAAGAAAAAGGGTCGGCCTGTTGGAAGCGTGAATAAGCAAAAACGGGCCCAAAGCCAAATTCCGGCGCAGGCCCAGGCTCAAGTCGCACCGCAGAATACGGTCCTATCTGTTCCTCCTGCTCCAATTACTCCAACCCCAGAACCTGCCTCCACCCCACCTGAAACACAACCTCCCAGCACAACAACAACCTCCACTGAACCCACTTTGTCCGAAAATGCCACCACCCTCCCAATAGACCCTCCTGTCCCAATCCAGGTGGTGAAAGCCGACGTGGAGAGTGAGGACACCCAGCCGGAAACTGAGGTAAAACAGGTGGGACGCAGATGCAGGGGCGCAAAAATCGATGAGCCTCTGGAAGCGCGGGGGCGGCAAAGGAGGAGGAGGAGGGTGCCGGTAACGGGCCCCCCACCCATGTCTAAAGAAGAGCCAGATGCACCTTTGGGTGCAGCGGTAGGCTTTAGCATAAACAGGGGTTGCACAGATCCAAGCAGAAAAGGCCTGTTTATTCCTCACATACATGTGGAGAAAAAAATACCTGAGATTGGAGCAGTGTGCACTATTGTGAACGCTGAGGATGACAAGATGAAAGGAGAGCGCGTTGCAGCGGGAGGAAAAGCAGGAGGTGGTGGAATAGATTTGCCCCTGACCTCAGCGATTTCCCCCCAGTTATCTCGGAGAGACAGAGAGTCGGAGAAAAGGGAGACAGATGAGGTGGAAAACACGCTTCAGTCAGGCAAAGCACTTCCCTCATCTGGCTATGTTGTAACCGGGCCTGTGATCACAGAGACCAATCACTCCGGCCGCCTGCTATGTTGCCTGTGTCAGAAATGGGCAAACTACAAACATCTTGGTGATCTCTACGGGCCGTACTATCCAGCTGAATATGCCGGAAAGCTCCCCAAGAACCAGCCCCAGATCAGACAGTGTCAGACCAACACGGGCCCGAACAAAACCGGACCAAATTCAGAAACTTTGACTACACTCCAACTCACCCAGACACGACTTGCTCAGTTTAACAATCCCTCATCTGAGAGCGACGCTTTCACCTCCGACACAGCAGACAGAACTGCCTTCACAGCTGTGACTGAGGAGATGATGCTGATGATGAATATGCCCGGGAACCTCAGCAACACCCCACATCATGTTAAAACCTCTTTAACCTGGGAGAAAAACCCTGACGTGCGACCTATACCTGAGCTTAAGAGGGAGCCGGACCTTGAGAGCGACCAGCAACAGCATTCACAGACGCAGCAGCCGACAGACGACGCTCAGCAGCGGCCTCAGCACAGAAAGCTCACCTCACATCCTCGTTTTAAAAGGCGTCACAAGTCCAGCGATGACTCCCCCCGGATGGTCCCATCCAACAGTAAGGCTTCCCTGCCCTTTCAGCCCCCGCCGCCTGCCTTGGACTCCCTGGGACCCCTGGCACAACTTGCACAGCTGCCACAGATGCCCATGGACCCAGAGGAGCTGTGGGTACATGAAGGATGTATGGTGTGGACAAGTGGTGTGTACCTCGTCAATGGGAGACTGTACGGCCTGCAGGAAGCACTAGATGGTGCCAGAGAAACAGTGAGTGCCAGCTGTTTTTGTTTGGCTTTATTTTGTACCAGGATTTGTTTTGTTTTTCTACTTAATTGTATTTCAGAGTATCCTATGAAGTCTTTGGTATCAGATATTATTATCTAAAGGATAAATATCCAAACTTCTGTAAAAATTGTTGTTATAGTTTAATTTTCAAATTTAGTTTTAATTTTCAAATTAACTATATGATTTAGCTTTTTAGGATAAAAAGATGATTTTATTCAAATGTTATTCAAATTCAAAAATTCAAATTTATAAATATAATTTTTTTTGGCTTTATTTAAACTCCTTACAAATAAATCATAAATTATGCTTTTATAGTTTTTAGTGTAACTCCAAACCACACAAGGTAGTCTTTACAGTAATTTCACTCTATTACTTTAGCTTTGGTATCGAGTAGAAATGCTGTGCAGACATTGCATGTAAAATAGCTTAAAGTAGTTTGTTTTTTCTCATCTCTGAATAAAAAAGACTGTTTACTCATTTCCACAGATATTAAGGGCTGTCGGCTCCCAGACGCAGAATAATACAAGCTGGTTGAATTAACTTTAATAGATACTGAAATATGTTATGCTTTTTTTTGTCAAGGATTTCTGAAACACATTGATATACAAAACCCAGCATGGTTGAATTTTTCATTACGTATGTATTAAAAATCTTAATATAAAACTATTGGAAAAAGGCTGAATAAATGTGTGTTTAGAGCAGCACGGATTGTAGTTCTAACATTAGTTTTATTAAATGCTGTTTGTAACAATAGTGTTTTTATTCATTTTTTTCTGCATTGTTAACCAGAGCTGCTCGTTCTGTGAGATGGTCGGTTCGACGTTGGGCTGCTACAGTAAAGGCTGCACTCTTCGCTACCACTACATGTGTGCTATCGAAGCAGGTCAGGAGTCGCGTTAGATGCTGCCAATGCGGTGTTTTCTACAGCAATGTTGGGGTTGTCTGTCGATAATTATGTGGTGTTTGTTTTTTAGACTGTTCTCTGAATGAAGATAACTTCTCGTTGAGGTGTCCGAAGCACAAGGTAAAGAAGGAGAGGTTCGTTTTTTTTCTGTCTAATCTGTAGATGCATGCATTTAAAATTTTCCCACCTGTGGAAAAGTAAGGCTCTTTTTTTTTTAAACACTTTTTTTTTGTTCTACCTGTTCTCACATCTTATAAATCCAGTTTACCCAGAGTATCCGGCCAGCCAAGTCAGTGTATGTGGAGCAGTCAGAGAGAGGCTGAGGGCAACTGGGAGAAAGAAGAGCAGGATTTGGGGAGCTGTAAGTCAAAGCTAATTTGTAGATGTTCTTACCCTGTTTGTACTGGAATGTGTTAATGCTTGTTCTTGTATTGAGATTTTGGCTCAGATCTAAACCAAGACAATTATTCCGTTCCCATATATCCATTTACAAAGATACATTCTTTAAACTTTTCTGTTTTCTTACTGTTTTTTGGGTAATCTATTTAAAGCAGTGCAGCATACCTAGACTTTATGACAGTCAGAGCAGTGACGTCTTTTTGGGTGAACGCTGAACTCCCACAGATTCTTGTATATGAACAGAGGGAAGCCAGAGCAGAGAGACAGAGATCTGAGAAAAGAATAGATAAATGTAGGGACTGGATGGAGTTCTACACCTGTTTACTTCCTGGAGCCTAAAAAGTTAAGATAAAAAAATCCTTCAGGTTTTTATTTTCTCTGAAATAGCCTGAAATTGGGTATGTTTTCACTTGATTCTTGAAACTTAAACCAGAACATTGGTTGTTTAAGAAGGGCCAACATTTTTTAGTTTTTTGGTTTACAAACACTTCAGGTGGGTTTTTTAAAGGCCAAGAATGTCAGAAGTTGACCAGTAAAATTGGTATCAGCCGATTTTAGTCATTTGTTACAATATAGTTAATTGCTACTTTTGGACCCAGCTGAAATATTAATATTGGTGTCCATATTTTCTTCAAACCTCCACCTTTTTGGTCAGAAAAATCACGTTCATATTAAAATCAATTTGTTTTAAGACTTTAAACACTGCTTTTCCTGGTTTGCCAATAGATAAGACTGGGATTCTGTAAATTAGGGGTAGATGAGATGCATTTATAATTCTATTACGATATCTTATGGTATCTTGACAACCATGGAAGTACGGATTTCAAACAAAAATACTGCTCTTGAAAAAAAACAAAAATACTAATTTGAAACAGGCTCCTTTACTCTTGACACTAGTTACATTAGCAAGTAAGATTTCTATTAGTAAACTTCCCACAGTAACTGCATTCAATCACGTTATTTATCATGAAAACAATGCCATATTTTAACTATCCGTGGGGGGAAAAAACAAAAAGAATTCATCCAGTTTTTGGAGTTTTCAAAGAGTCCAAAATGAGGCCCAATACTTTTGCCATGAGAGGAAATTTATCACGATAAACAATACACAATAATGCCGACCAGTATTTTAGAGGATTTAAAATTAGCGCCCCACTAGAACCGGTCGGTAAACTTAATTCATTATTTTAGACTGGTTTCTCCCTCGTTTTTTTCCCTCTATGTAATTCATCTCATTGATGCATCATTAAGCACACTCCTATTTATTCTCCTGCTCTCCTCACCTTTGTAAACTCCACATTCGCCCGTTGTCACTTCCTCCGCCTCACATTCGAACTAACTAGTCTTCATGGAAACTGATCCACGTAAAGTATAGTTTACGTTTTTATCTAAGGTGTTTAAAGCTTACGTACACTTTAGGCTTTGCCTTTTACTACCAGTTTTACCTCTGAAAGCTTTGAATTCTAGTATGTAGCATATTTGGTGTGAAATTGTATTCAGACCACTTGTCTCACATCGCCTAACAGCCACAAATTTATTGTGATTATACTTTGCATCAGGATTCAGTTTTGGTTTGAAGCCTTTTGGATTATGAATCGTTTAGCTTTCTATATCTAAAGATGGAAGTGTTTACTTCTTCCTTTTTATGTTTTCAAGCCTAGTGAGGTTGTTTGGAGAACATCTAATGAAGATCAATATTCTTTTAAGTAGGGATGCAGCGATACCACTTTTTTCCAAAATGAGTAGTGTACGAGTACTTGCCTTTGAGTACTCACCGATACCGATTTTTTAATTTTTCCACCTATATTGTTATTTGAACAACATTCCCTATTATGTGCAAACATACAGTACAAACACAAATTTAACAAAATTGTCAAATACTGAAATGCTTTTTTGTGGTCCTGAGGACAGCGACTCTGTGTGGTTTTTGTGCCGCCAGGTTTGCGGTCTGGGACATCAAGGGTTGTGGCCGTGTGTGTGTGTGTGAATCTCAGGCGCGCTCGCGCTCAACTCTCACAAACTGCTCGTTCGACTCGCGCTCGGCTCTGTGTCTGCGCTCACGGCTCTGCTGAAATGTTATTGTGTCTGAGAGTATGAATCAACTTTGTGTATTTGGAAGGAATTATTTAATTGGATGAAAAAGGTCAGTCTTTTATTAGCTGGGAGCGGCACATGTACATATAATGTAGAGTTGCAGACGGGGAGCCGAGCGCAAGCGGGCGGTTATTCTCCTGCTCTCCTCACCTTTGTAAACTCCACTTTGTCGGGCACCTTTGAGCCGGTGCGTTTACCTGCTATTCATGCGCATGCGCTTGAGGTATTTGCTTCTTCAGGTGGCTCTGTGCCCGCGGACCTGGTGGCACAGAGATCAAACCATAAGGCCCACCCAGGCCCAATAGGAGCGCCGCGGGTGGTATCGATGTCGTGGTATCAGTGGTAATTTTATGAGTACAAGTAGAGTACTTATGCCTGGTATCGGACCGATACCAGATACCAGTGTCGGTATCGGTGCTTCCCTACTTTTAAAGTTTTGCCACAGGTCCCAGTTTGATTCAGGAGTGGATTTTCACTGTTCCACTGAAACATCAGTATGAGTCTTTAATCAAACAAAGTTTTTCCCAGTCTTTTTGTTTTTTTACCTCTTCCCTTTGTGAACGTACAAAAAGGATAATTCTCTGTGAAATACTCCAGACATTTTAGTTTTATACATACCTTTCATCCTTCTGTCTAGGGATGTCGATGTGATGATGTACAAGCTGTTAAAGGCTTGTTGTTGTTTTTTTTCTTTGACAAACAGGTCTAAAGAGAAAAATAACCCAAAAATCATTCAATTTGAGCACATCACACTTTGTTTGATCACCTTAAAAAGTTTCCTTCTTGTATGCCTGGATTGTTTTGTTTTTTTCTTCTTTTTTGTCTTGAGTGCATTTATTCTTATTATTATTCTAAAAATCTTAAACAAGACTTAATTTCCTAATAAATAAATCATTTTCTTCAACTGACTATTCAAAATCACACAAGCCCCACTTTATGTTCAAATGTGTTGCTAGCCTTTAGATTTGTCTCAAGGCTAGCAACACACACACTAACCTTTTACTCCAGTCTGTAAATATGGTTAGACTCAGGTCGGTGCATGTAAAAAAACAATCAAAAACAGCTAGACACAGCTATAACACTATAGTTATATTTAGTTTTTGATTCTAGTCTAATTCCACAAATTGACCCGGACACTTTTGATTAAAATTGATATGTGATACAATTAAAGTAGGGTGTAATTTAGTATTAGCTTATGCTAAAGACCTGGAAGCTGATGAAGACGTTCAACTAAAACAATTGACAACCTTTTTAGTAAAACTCAGTTTTGTTTGTTTGTTTGACAAACTTTTTATTCTGCTCATTCTGATGTGTTATTTAGCAGAGTTGGGATTTAAATGAATCCCCAAGGCTCAATGTTTGGCCCTGTTTATTTTCAGTTTTTAATGGTAACCTTGGGATAGTTCACTCAGTTGAGCCAGGCTGTTAATGAGCATCCAACTTACTTTTAAGTTGCCTGCAGCAACCTAAAGCAAGTTTGATGCTCTTTAACAGCAGTATAAAATATTTTTATTTTACATATGTATGTAAGAAAGAACAGTGCTAAGACCTCCCCCCTCTGATTGTTTGTGTAGTTCTCCAAATGCAAGTTTGACCGCTTAAGGGTCATAGGAGCTTGTATCGCTCATACTAATTTAAAGTTTATTTATATACAAGTCATCTTTGAAAAAATTCCTCTCTATTAGTCATAGGTTTAGGAAGTTGCAGTCTTACCATGTAAACGTTTGCTCTTGGTTTCTCAAACATTTGGTATGATACTGTTGTTTGAGACTTTTCTTAATTATCTGTTTTAACCTGGTAGAATTGGAACAACACGCCCATAGCATAATGGGTTAACATCAGCATGTTGTCATTTTTTAAATGTTAATAAATATCGAACGCCATAAGTGTCAGATTTCTTAATGTAACACTTTTCTCTATAAAAACATTGTGACTGATTGTTTCTTCTCACAGGGTATCTTGGACAGTAGGACACTGGGAAGACGTGAAGAGGCCAGACTGGGATTCATCATGGACAACGAGCGAAGGGAATGTACAATTTTCTCAAACTGAATCAGCATTACTTGCATTTACAGGACAAGAGAGGAACAGAATAACGATTTTTTACCTGAATTGACACTCTTTTACCTAAAAGCAGAAACAACACATGATCTTAGGTGAGAGAGAAAGACTTTGTGGGGGACAAACAAGCTACAGTGATCTAAGCAGGACTAAGTGAGACGTCAGGCCTGAAAGAACCGTAAAGAACAAAAGAGACGAGCCTCTTCTCTAGACTTGCTTTGATTTTCCAGACATCCTTAGTGTTATGATTTTCTGCATCATTTATTCTTTTTTTGTGTGTGTGTGTGTGTGTGTGTGTGTGTGTGTGTGTGTGTGTGTGTGTGTGTGTGTGTGTGTGTGTGTGTGTGTGTGTGTGTGTGTGTGTGTGTGTGTGTGTGTGTGTGTGTGTGTGTGTGTGTGTGTGTGTGTGTGTGTGTGTGTGTGTGTGTGTGTTTGTTAGTTTAGATGTAATGAGATCAAGTCTGGGTGTCCAACCCAGAACTTGATCTTGGGAGATTTGGTGTCATTTTATCAGTGTTGGGTTTTTTTTATGTCATGGTATTAGGATGATCACAGTTATTACGTAAGTCCTGATTATCTTGTATCCTCATCAGTATTTACTTACGACAATGAAATGGATGTATCTCGCTTTATTTTCAATCAGCACCTGAGTTTGATTTGTATTTTTTTATACTTTCTTTTTCCTGGAGAAGGAAGAGCCAGTGTGTCTGATGTCTGGAATGTTAGGGTCGAGTTTGCCACAAAGACATTATTGCCTTGGAGAATGGACATCTGTTGCCTTTAAAAAAAAACAAAGAAAAAAAAAACATGTGAATGAGTGAAGGTTGCGTGTGCGTGTGAGAGCAGGAAAACATGCCGATATCTGGGTCTTTGATTCCATTTTTTTTTTTTGGTCCTTTTTGAAAAGTGTTCTTATTTTACATCATAGGGGTTTTTACGGTACAGATAGTATTCATGTAAAAACAAATCAAACAAAAAAAAAAACAGATGAAAAGTCTTATTTTTCAAGAACAGAACATTCATAATTTGCAAAGAGAGACTTGTAAGAGGAAGAGATAACACTATTGACTGATGCTTGTTTGCCATCTTTAACCGGGAGACGGATGAAGGACCGCAAGGATGGTTTTTGGTGGAAACGTTCGATTCAAATTGTTAGACTCAGTCCTGCAGACTGAAGATGGAGCTGAACTTTGGACATCTGAGTCACCATCTGTCCTGGTCAAGTGAGCCTAACCAAGTAATTATAAAAAAAAAAGGGTTCCTACTTCAGTGAAGCAGCGGCAAATGAATCGGAAGACGCAAATCCCCATTGCCATCAGATTTCAAAGTGAATCATAAATGGTGTTTTCTTTATTACTTTTTATTGTTATTCTTGTACAAAAAAAAAAAGGTCAAACTGAAAGACAGTTACACTATGAAAACCATCCTGTATTAGAAAACCTGTCAATATGTATATGAATTATGAATACACTTAAAAATGCTCCAGTGTGGTTTCTATTCTTCATTTGCAAATGTTTGGCTGTTTTGTCAAGTGAAACCAGCGGTTTCCTTGGGTTGCCAGATAGTGTGTTTCCCATCACCTCGTGTAAGGTAGTTTTTTTTTTTTTTTTTTTTTCTTTCAATCATTTCCGTTGACAGGGAGAGTGGTTCACACGGCCACACCCTTCATGGAGGTTCTTTACAAATGAGTCTAAACCTGTCTTGGCAAGTCTAGGATGGGCACTCACAGATGTTTCAGGCCGTAATTAAACAGCTTTACACTGACAGACGGCTTCAGCTAAAGAAAACAATTGTAGGTGTTGAAAAGCCACAACAGGCTGAGGTTTAATGCTCACTTCCATGTATTGGATGCCACTAAGACAATTGTCTGCTTGTTGTCATGTTTCCTAAACCAAGTGAGTTAAAATCCTCCTTGAGACATTTCAGTTCGCAGGTTCTTAGATATTGGGCCAATATATCCCCAAAAATGTACTATCTAAACTTTCTGATGTAAGCAATCTGTTTCTAAATTTATTCACCGCCACCATTTCTTTTTAACAGATTGTAACTCGTATGCAGAGCCACTGTCACTACAACAGCATTATCTAACGAAATTGCAACGCGCAGGAGGGACTTCCGTAGTTAGACAATAGTTTCCTCTAAAGTCCACGGCGTTTAAGCTGAGTGCAACTCTTGTCAAGCACAAGTTTCCTATGGCCACACAACTGAGGAAGTTTAATACGACAAGGTATTCAATTAATTGTCCCAATAACTCAAACAATCTCCGTACAAAAGGCAACAATTAACACAAATCAGGATACGAAGTTAAACAGCTCAAATAAGGACAAAGAATTTAAATTCAAATATGCGCAGCTGTACTTAAAGTACATAATAGTTACTAAAACTCACAATCTGGCATTTATATGCAACTTTAAACATAAGAAATACAATTTAAAGCAACACTAAAGAAGTACCTGGTGTGTCAACGAGCTGTAAGTCGAGGGATAATCACAAAAGTAATGCAAATATTTTATGGAGGTTGAAAAGTTACTTAGTGTTGCTTTAAGTTTCAAATAAAAAAATTTTTCCGATGTATTTATTCTCATGTCTATTGTAAACTTATTCTCTATTTGAGTAATATTACACAATTGAAATTCTAGCATTTCAGTCTACGTAAGTAATTAAAATAAGTATGTTTCATCCTGATTACATCGGGTCTGTATCGATATCGGGCAATACTGAAGACTGAAATATCGGTATCGTGTCAGAAGTGAAAGAGTTTAATCTGGACGTCCCTACTCCGATTGATGCCATGTTTGCTTGTTTTTTATTCGTGGGAAAACAAACGGTGGCATGAAGAGTTATGGAGTAAACATCTACTTTAGACAATATTCAGGGATTTATCAGTACTTTCAATTGGCCTGTAGACCCGGTGATGGTTCACCAGCTTTGAACCACGTTCCAGACCGATATCTTTGATATCAAAAAACATTTGACCAAATGTTTTTTTTATTTTTTTCCCCACTGGGTCAAGATGTGTTACTTTTCTCCTACTTCATGTTGTCAGGTATTATATTTTTTATTTCTTTATTGCACAGACCAGGAAGAGTAAGGGGAAAATTGGACTCTTTGTGCTGAACTGCTGGTAAATTAAGTCTTCAACAGTTGTTTTGTATCTACACAGGATCTTTGTATGATGGTGAAGTGAGTTTAATCTGGAAAGGATAAATGTGGCTCAGAAAATCAGTGGGTGAAAAACTTTTATCTATGAAACTGTTATTACTGGACTGTTTTTTGTTTTTTCTGTCCTTTCGAGTCTTAATAGATAAATTGTGGATTGGATGCTCTCAGCTAGTATTTTTGACATTGACCTCCCTCTCCGAAGGTCGTAGTACATTCCTCACTCTTCAGCATAATATAGTTTATCTTTTTGTATTTAAAGCTGTGCAGCTTTATTGTATGCACCCTTG
Organism: Orestias chungarensis; assembly: GCA_032876305.1. Lineage (NCBI taxonomy): Eukaryota > Metazoa > Chordata > Actinopteri > Cyprinodontiformes > Cyprinodontidae > Orestias > Orestias chungarensis. The sequence continues at coordinate 857,471 of JAVLVB010000252.1, forward strand.
TGTGTATGTGCAGCTTTAGTCAGTGTGTCAAGGTTAAATCAAATTGACATTGCTTGTGCAGGCTGAAAAGCGTTGGTGGGGGGAACGGATGAAAATGAGTCTAGGAATCAAATTGAAACAGACGGAACAAAGCTGTCTGTTTTGGATTTATTTATGTGGCTGGATTAAAGGCGTGTGTGTGATTGAGAGATATTCTCCCGCTCCTGCCGGATCGCTTCATAAAGAGCGACGGTCCCAAACCCCCGTCGAGGTCACCGTGATGGCAAGAATCTTCCCATCAGTCTTTATGTCTGCTGAAGAGCGAAGTGAGAGCAGGAGAGGAGACTCCTGGAGCAGCAGGGTCACACGCTGAGGAAAGTCCTGCAGCAAGCCAGACTGAAGCAGGTAGGAATTCATTCTTTGTCTTTAATGCAGTTTGAATTTGGAGTATTAAAACTCTCTCCGGCAGAGTTTTAGTGGTGATGGCAGATTTTCTCCACCAGTTAATACATGTTTATCCCATCCATTATCTTGTACTGTGCCGGTTTCTGTCTGTAAAACCTATTAAGTGGAGGGGAGGGTCTCCAGGTAACCTCCACGGTTAGAGTGAAACTTACGCTTCCTTTTACAAAACTGTTCCAGCTCAGACCTATTTGGATGGAGAGCATCAGCAAATATCGAATTTTCAAGTCTGGCTGTTCAATTGGTGAGTTTCCCTGAGCCATCCAGACACAGACATGCTTCCATTCAGATCAGCGGTACTAAATTAAAGGGAGTCACATTTTTCTTCCAATTCAGCAGTTAAAGGGTCATAGATCTGAATTCATTTAATAAACATTTAATATTTTAAAAGCAAAGGTAATCTGTAAATTATTTTAGATCAGAAACCAAAAAACAAAAGTCTGACTTTTGCAATATAAAAAGAAAGACAACATTTCCTAATACCTGCAGGGTCAGTTATTTTCTATTTTTTTAAATTTAGAAAATAATTGCAGTTTATTGTCAAAAGCTAATATAGGATATCATGGAGCATCTTAACCTTTTCCTTGCAGCACTCGTTGAATGTTTGGGACGATTGTCCCGCTGGAAGGTCAACCTTAATCCGGATTAATTCATTATTCCAGTAATTTACCAGCTTTCCTGTCCTTGCCAAAGAAAACAAAAAACAACATGATGCTCCCACCACCATGCTTCAAGATGGCAATAGCACCATTTTTCCAGACGAGGCTCCATTAATCTTTAAATCAGTTTTTCCTATCATCCACTTTGTATTGTTGAAGTTTGTGGTTTTAATGAGAACAAAAGGTTTTAAAAAGTCTATAAAAACAATCACACATCTTTATCTGATCTCCTTTCCCTCTCTACTTCAGGCTGCTTCTCCCATGATGGCCTTCCTTAAGACGGTTCGATCCCCCTCCCTCTCCTTCTTCCAGACTGTCGTGTCGCTCCTGCTGAGCACAGTGGCCCTCACATCTTCCTTCTGGTGCACGGGCACGCAGAAGGTGCCCAAGCCGCTGTGCACTGCCACAAAGCTAACCCGCTGCATCCCGGTGCCCGGCATGTCCAACACCTCCAACATCCAGTTCTTCTGGGAGACGGGCGACGACCGCTTCGTCTTCCCAACCTTCCACACCGGCCTGTTCATCATCTGCGAGGAGAACATCTATGTGGACGTGTGGGGTGAGAAATCGAGGCGTGCTCCCAGTTGACCCTATGAAAGAAAAGGAACTCAGCTGGAGTTCAAAGGGGATCGTTGCTCAATTGTTGTTTGTCAACATGTCGCTTATATTCACAAAATCACTTGTAAGAAAATCTAAAGAGGCTTCGTCTGTAACGATGATACATCTTTTACCTGTGATGCTCACAATGTTGGCACAATTGAAAAAAAAGAAAAGCAGCACAGAAAGGTGGTCGGATGATGCAGCGCCTCCCGTATTTGTATGCAATTGTGAGACCGTGATGCTGCGCGCTCAGCCCAAAGAGGATTATCACCAGAGCGAGTTCTGCTCATAGAGATTTAGACTTCTGCAGCGCGACTCAATTATAGATTAAAAGCCGGGGAGGGGAAAGGTTAACAGGATTCACAAACATGTGCCCGGTTATCATCATCTCGTTTGCAGCTGATTAGATGGACCGAGCAAGAAAGATGCGTGGGAGAGTAATCACCTCTTTAGAACAAAGGGATGAGAAATTCAAACTTTGCAAAATGATTATACTCCCATTATTGTAACATAACAAAAAAGTCTACTTTATCGGGATGAATGCTGTAAAGTAATTATTAACTGTAACTCGCTCCATCTATGGCCTCATCAAACCTGACCAGCCGCCCTGTGACTGCAGAAGAAAAGTAAAACCAAAGCATAATGTTTTTACACTCCCTGTAGGGATAGTGAGACCAGTGTGATCTGTAGTGTTAGTTTCTAGGGGAAAAATATTGCATTTGTTTTCTTAATATTAATGTATGTGTAGTCTAGCTTTCCTATTGCACAGCTGTGTTACTTAGTAGGGGACCTCTGTTTCTAGCCTGCTTACCTGAATAAAATTACCTTTTCAAAAAAAAGAAAAAAGCTTGGAATATAGTTTAATATCCTAATCGTCCTTTAACCCTGCAGGATATATTGTTATAATGTTAATTTCTAAACAAAAAGGTACAAATATTTGTTCGTTTGTTTGTTAAACTTTAAACTTTATTGCTCGGTCTCAGAATGCGATTAAATAATTTGCATATAAGTACCCTATTTTTGATTTGCTGTAGAAGATTATTTAAAAACAAGCAACTAACCTTTGATTGGTGATCTATGCATGTCCAGAACAGGTCTTTGCAACATTTTTAATCTAAACTTCAATTTTTTGCCCTTAGTTTAGATAAATGAAACGCCCTTAATGCCCAGTGAGATGTAAAACTTTGCTCCACGCACCCAAAGTTCACCTTTGGGTGCTCACCTTAAACTCCAAAGTCTTCAGCTTTGACAGCGGCTGACTACTCATGGTTCCTCTTACAGGCGGGGGGTCCAGTTTAGGAGAACCTAACGGCCATGTCTTTGACTAGGGTGGCATCTCTTGCCTGCATCTTCTGTCCATGATGGAGATTGTTGGACCAATGTTTTTCTTACTTTTCACCCAGAGCCTGCTTGTCATGGGAGACCCTACCATAGGGTGCCTAAACAATTTTAGCACAACACTCCCTTAAAGATCATTCGAGCTGTAAAACCCGCTCACCGTGTTGAGGTGCTGTTTCAATAAGGGGTGTCATGAATTAAATATAGCATGTTTTTCAATATTATTTATAATTTGTGCTAAATTTGGTGTTGGAATTTAAAGGAGACATACAAGCCAGAAAAATTGAACTTCACATTAAAGGTGAGATCTATAGTGAGCCAACCAACATGCCATGTTTCGTTCAGTTATTTACAATTAGTTTGTGGTTAGAAAGCGAAAGAAATGGAAGAAGAAAAAGAAACAAATGAGAATTTATTTTCGTGTTATTATGTTGTGTCTATTAATAGACTGAGGAATACTGTCTTATATCTCTACCCAAGGTAATAATACAACATTTTCAGGAAATCTTGCAAAAACAAACCAAAAAACATATGAAAATATCATATTTTTTAATTCCAAGTCCTACAAAAGCATCTAATTTTTTACATCTTTTTTTATATATATATATAACTGAGTATTCCAGGGTAGAAGTTCTCTACAGCTTTTTCCTTGACCTGTCCACTTTGTCTTAAGGATTTAGTTTTCTTGCTAATTTTCTCGAAAAGACATCAGCGGTTTTCACAGAACAGCTGCATTCATACATATTTGTTTTGTTTTTTATTATGGGGTTTCTGAAGGCAATCGGGGGTAGTGGATTTGATTTAGTGACGTCAGAGCAGAACAGCCAGAAGACAAAAGCAAACTATGCACCTTTTTTGTCCTTTTTAAATCAATAGTACCTTCTGATGCCTCTGACAAATAAAATACTAAAATACAAGACAATTTGCTTTTTTAACAAGACAAAAAGTAAAATTTTAAAAGGTATGACTACTTTAGTAATTACAGGATTAGAAAAGAAATTTGACAGCAAAAAATTAAGTGTAATTACTTCTTATTTTTCCAACTATGCGTGTTGATTTTCTCCAGCTGTCCCTGCTTGCACCTGTTATCTTTAAGACTCATGCTTCAGTCAGTTTAGAGACAGATTATTGGAGCTATCATGTAAACAGTTTGGTAATCAAGCCACAAAGAAGCTTAACTAAAGACTGAGATGAGATTTCGCAGCTTTTCTCTGTTTGCGCTTCTCTGGCCAAGCATATTCTTTTTCATAGTTTTAGGAAATTTCCAGTATTCAAAAGATTTTTTTAAAATGGGCTTGAAAATAATGATTAAACAAAACAAGACAGTTTTTCAATTATTGAGGTCCGTTGCATTCCTGGCAGATTTACACAAAACAAATCCTCTTATCCGCCATCAGGTTATGTCCAGCATTAAAAGCTCTTTACGCAAACTGTCTTCCCACATAATAGCTTGATGGGTGTGTTTAATTAAACTTAGAGTTTCTTCTAAAAGCAGGAGAAGCAAGTTTCTGATGTAACTCTTCCTGTTTTATGTAAGACCCTTGACTCACATTCCTGACATTGCACAAATGTCTTATTTTAAACCCATTTTGCTTTTTTTCTCAGAAGAGAAGTGTCGAGGCTTTTACAGTTTGACTCCTGAATCAGAAGAAGGTAAATCCTCCCATCCTTATACTAATGATTGTTTTAAATCCATGAGTCACTTGTTTCAGCTCTCAATCTCCGCTCCTTCCTCTGTAGCGATGATTTGGCTGTGTCTAACGCTGGAGTTCATGTACATCGGTTTGCTGCTGGTCAGCTGTCTGCTGCTGTCCGGCCAGCTGTGCCTCAGGGCCTGGTTTCCCTCCACGGTGCGCTGGGGCCAGATGCTCAACGCCTTTGCAGCTGTCTTCACCGTCCTTGGAGGTCCAGCTGTTGCTGCATCAGATCTTTATTTGGCTTGCTGGTTATAAATGGAAGTGCTTGAACATCCTGGGGGTATATCTTGCACTGCAGGTCTGCTGGGGATGGTGGGGCACATGATGTTCATGCAGGTGTTTCAGACGACAGTGTCGATGGGACCAGAAGACTTCAAACCTCACAGCTACGGGTATTCCTGGGCATTCTAGTGAGTTTTGTTTGGATATCCCTCTAATTTCAGATATACTTAAACTCTAAGCTTTTAATTACATGGAAAAACAAGGAAATCCCCAATAGATTTTAGTGGAAAGTAAAACATTAGGTGAGGAACAATAATAAATAAAATTTGCAACTAGGAAAAGTAGTGGAATTATGTGCAGATTTTGGCTGCTACTTCCATTGGGACGTACCTAGAAATTCCCTGGAAGAAAGTATCCTGAACAGAGATCCAAATCACCTCACCTCAAAGTATTCAATAATAATTTCAATCACTTGTGAGAGTCTTGAATTCTTCAACTTTTCCTGATGATAACCATGACTAGATTTAAAGGAGCTGGATTCATACTGAACTCCACAAATGAATGACAGAAGTCATGGTCAGAATATTATAACAAAACCACATTTTATCATGAACAAACTACCCTTTTAGATCCTGACCAGGCTCAACCATAGCATGCAATGGAAACATACTGGACAACAAGATAGTCAACAGATTGAGCTCTTGGTTTAGGTATAAAAGTAGTACATAACCCTTTAAACCGACACAGGTAGCTTACAGACATCACAATTGTAAGGTCACACTTCTAAAGTCTGAGACCAGTCCTCCATGTTTTCATAATTGGTGTTCCACGACATCCACAGCCTTCAGCATACCAGGACACATTCCATGGCAATACTTAAAGGTGACAGACTCACCTTTCATTGGCCTCAAACTGCTGACTGATCTTCGTTGAACATGGTGGAGAGATTAACGATATCCCCAATTAGCTCCTTCCGCTAGTCGAAGGTTCACCCAGACAAGGTCTCCAAACCAAACACATCCCTGTTGTCTTGTTTAAGTCGTTTTCAAGAACCTACTTGGGAACAACAACATATCTTTCTCCAAAGTCTGCCTGAAATCCTCAGAGAACTAGAGTTTTTGGTTTGGCAACAGCAGAAAGAAAGTCATTCAGGTCACCTGGTACTTTCCATTCCCCTCAAACAATTCCATGAAACAATTCCCAAAACTATAGAAATATATGTATATATAATTCTTATTACAGCACAACAACATTTCTTTTTTTGCATGTCTTATCCTTGTCTCTTCTACGTCAGTGTTGTCTGGCTCGCCTTCACTGTGTGCATGGCGGCAGGCGTCTCCACCCTGAACAACTACACCAAGAAGGTCCTGATGGTGGGACCCAAGAGCATCTCTAGTCTGAACCCCTGCAGCTTTAACTTCGTGGGACTCCTGCCACCCGCTCCCTACTACACGCCCCCCCACCTTCCGATTACCCCATGTGACCCCCCACCTGTGCCAGTGATCTCTCACCTGTCGCCCTACTACGAGCCTCCACTAGCCTCTTCGCCGAGGCTCACACACTCCCACTCTCTTCCCCTCACACACTTGGACTCCTTTCCTCCCCCGCCTTCGCACCCGGCACCTCCATTCCACCGCCTCTCCTTGCCCTCCCCGTCTCTCTCGCCATCCGTTGCTGTTCACATGAGGCTTCCAGGACACAAGGAGAACCCCTTCAGTCGAGACGAGGATTACAGCCAACTGTGATCTCTTACAAGTGCATCTTAATGAATCGGATCAAAAAGGTTATTAGTTCAAACATTGAAACCCTATATGCTATATAGATTAAATATTCACAATTCTATATTTTTATTTATTGGGTTCAGGGAAATATTTAATTTCTTAGAAAACTCAACGGACAGATAAAAGATCGTTTGTAACAAACCTTTCTGTTCACAGAATGTGGAAAAAAAATGTGCTAACTCACCCAAACTAAATCCCAATGAAGAATCTATTGGTATATGAAGTCAGGAATATTCTTTATTGGAATTTTTATTTATTTACTTTGGAGTCCAAAACAGAGCCCGTGATATTGAGGAGTATCTCTCCTCATCTGTGTCTGAGACTTGAAGAGGGAGAGTCCGGTTCGGTCAAACAAAAGCCATGATTTTCAAAGGGTTAAACCATAAGTCAAGCCATGGTGAGTACTATTAACACCTTATATAAAAGTGTAGAGTTTCCCCACTTTTCAAGAACGATATATGAAGTAGCTTCTTTGAGAGCGCCTGTAAACACCGCCAAAAGACGTCTTGGAGAAGCGATGTTGTGATGTGCTGAAGGGGAGAATGTCAGAAAGGGTAGGAACTTTTTTATGAGACGGGTCAAGTTTGAGGTGTCATAGGAAAAGTCAGCAATTTTAAGTAGTTTTTAATATATACAGCATTTTCATAATGTCTTATGGTTACATCATTATTTCATGTGCTTAAAAACATACCTCCCCCTTTAATTAATTATGTTAAGAACAGAACTTGAGGATGGTTTATTATTGTTTGGTGCCTCGACATGTGAACCATTTATAACCCTGTGATTAAATAACAGTAAGTAGAATTGACTTTCCAACTTAATTCTGTTGATAAATTCCAATTAGTTAAAAATGCTTAGCACTCTCCTGCTAAAACTACACTCAAAACTCCTAAATAAAAAAGTACCAGCTCCCTATGATGGCCATTGTCTGAGCTAAATATTTATGGATCTTTGTTTATGATATTCAGTCTGATGTCCCTACATTGAGTCAAAATTTTTTTAATAATTTGCCATTTCAATTTGAAATTTTGTTTTTCTAAACAAGAATTATCATATCCCCACAGTTTTCCCCTCTTCTATTAATTTGTAAGTGAAAGTAATCTGTACCTATCAACAATGTCTGAAATTAGGCATTTTTTTTCTTACATTTTCAGTCTCTGTTCTTACACGGATCAATGTTTTAAGGAAACATTACTTAATTATTTCAAATGTGTTTTTACGTTTGAGCTTAAACCATGAAACTGATATTATCTCCTGCAGCCTGGTAACTCCAAACCCATCTTGGGCGTATAAAGATGTTTTATTACTTGTTATAACTTTTTCTGATCACTGCTGCGTTTGTTGTAACCAAAATGTGGAACAAATAAAGGACAGGTCACCACTGAATGAAAATTAGAAGTTTTATTATTTCGAAAAATCACTATAGTGGACATTTAAGTAGAAAAAATAAACATCAGACATAAAGAGTTTGATGGTCAGAAACACTATTTACACATTATGTCTAATGCTTCATCATTGAAACGGTTGCATTTATGTGAACACACAGCCAACATGAAAATATGAAAAAACTGTCAAAATTCGGTGGCTAAAAAATCTGTTTTCTTACTAAAAACAACATAAATGTAGCTACATTTATGAATGGCATTATTTGATATAAGACTATCTTAATGGGCCTTTTTGATCATTAGTTTACCCTTATGAATGGCAGAATAGCTTTTTTATGATAAAATAATAATAATTGATAAACTAACAATAATAATGCTAAAATATTTAAGACAATAAAGAAAAAAATATATCTTCTGTAACATACATATCCACATATGGAAAAGTACATTAAAAGTACATTTACTCTTCAATCTGGAATATTAATTGATCTTATTTGGCAAAAACATACTACTGCCAGGAAAATTCTATGTTAAAATAGGGAAATCCTATAGCTATAAAATAAACTTGAAGGCTGTCTCCGTTCAGCTTAAAGAAAAACAAACGGATCGTTAGATGCCCTGAAAGAAGCCAGCCAGACTCCAGGCTGCAAATACACATAAATACGACTGTGACTGCCCGAGTTTGCCTTCAGCCTCAGAAGTAAACTCAGTCAAATGTTAAATGCATATGAAAATATCCACAGGACTGTTGTGTTTACACTAGCAGCTTAAATTGAATGGAAACATGATTTCAGCTGTAAGAGTAGATCTTTCCAAAAAAAAAAAAAAGAAGAAAAAAACAGGTTTGGGCAAACAAGTGGAAGTGTGATCTAGTGTCCGTCTTTTCTCCATGTTACTTCTTACGTAGCACAAAGTAAACGATGGAGGAGAAGAATGTCAAACCGAATGCGATCCAAGCCAGGATGTAGCTGTGGCCGTAGTTGCCGTTGGCTTCGTTGATATGGAAGCGGTCTGTGTAGATGGAGGCTGCAATCATGATGAAGACGCCTGCCGAGGAGGATGAGGGAGCAAGGAGAAGATGGAACGGTGATGATGGAAAATTATTAGGACAAATGCAGAAACGTTCTGTTAGAGCAAAACTTACAGGCCATGATTTGGAAGGCGCCGGAGATGGTGAACCTCTGTCCCTTCGGCAGGGTGAAGAGTTGAGCAATAAACACGAAGAGGCCGATGATGGAGAAGATGCAGGCGAGCACTGTGGTGGCCTGCACTGCCTGGAGGTAATCTGCAGGGGGAGACAGAGAGCTACACTCTTAGGAAGATGTTTGTGACTTTATGTATTGCAACTTAACCTGCTTGCTAACAGGAAACACCTTTCAAGATTCCATCGGGGTGAAACCACTACAATGTGCAGAATGATACCAACTGTTCTTCAGGGAAAAACTGGAATGCCATAGGGCAGGAATTTTAACTTCAGCTTCCAAGCATGGAGCCAATTACTAATGTAGGGCTTCACGTTTGGAAGAAACATGATTAACCATCTAGAAACATGAATAGTTTTCATAACCATTTACCAGAGAAATATAAGAACACCATATTTTGTCATAAATATCATCATGTGGAACGATAACATGCTGGTTAGACTGATTTATATGTACATTTTACAGACCTATATCGATTCAAGAGGCTAAGAATGTCAAAATAATCAAAACGGCTTTTGTTTTACAAATTTTAATTAATTAAAAAACGGTTTTATAAAAATGTTTAAAGAGAGTTTAAAGTTGATGTATCATGTATATTATATATAGTATTTTATGGATGAAAAAATGCAGTTCAGGGTCATTAAAAAAAAACTGTGAAACTGTCCTTTAACCCAGAATATAAGAGGCTGCATCATTATCCAGCAATCATTTATAAGCTGCTAATTTTAACTTTTGCTGTGCAAAAAACCTGATCTGCAAAAAACAGAATTTACTTTTTTGTCTGCAAAGTTACGTCCTTAAACATATTTGCAATATTAAAAGTAAATATGGTTGACAGTATATGAGGGGTTTTGTGTCCCCCCCATGTTTTCTGATTGTATTTTGTGTAAATCGGCAATCACATGAATAAAAAAGAAAAAGTGGTACTGGATGGCTGGAAATAAGGGCAAAATCGAACGTTTTTGAAACAGAGATGATGCTCACCTGACGGGTAGGAAGAACTGTCTGGGAGATCCGTATATTTCCACGTATTGTTCACATAGATCCACCGGGCCCACACATCAGTGCGAAGTCCATCAGATACCCACCAGGCCTAATGGGAAGGGCAGAGAAAGGAAATCAAATCCTATGACAAAATCAAAAGTTTTGATTGAGGAAGCAGTTGGAAGGACTGATGCACATCTCTTCCATAACCATGGCATTACTTAATGCTAACACTGGAACGCAGGAATCTGGAATATTTCAATGCAGATTGAGCAATGCGTGCTGGTTGGATTGTTAAACAGGCCGATAACTTTCTTTATCAAAAAGATATAACCGGAATGTGGACTGGTAAGGAAAAATGAAAAGCTAAAAGAAAAGAAATGAAAGGTTGTAGAGATGACGTACAGGTTAACATAGTTATTGGAATGGTACAGACAGTCTGTGTGGTTAGGTCATAAGCAGTCAATGTAATAAACGACTATTTTTAATCCTTCTTGGCTGTTAAAATTGAGTAAAATATCAAGAACACCAAAGTATTTTAATATGGTGGCAGTTTATAAACCGTTTATACACAGTAATGTTTGATTGGGTTGTTGGCTGCTGCCCCACCAAGGATTTTTCAGGTCGAAACACAAACTGAGAACAGAATTATGTTTGCTCAATGGTTAGCAGAGAAAACGTTTAGAGTTTGAAAATAAAACCTTCATTTGTACAATTCCTTGATTTTCTATAGGTAGTCAAACCCGCTTTGTGTGTCAGTTCATGTTTCACACGCCCTGGCTCCCTTTCCTGCATGAATCATGGTTGTGTTTCATGTAAATAACCACCCAGAGCAAATGCAAACATTATCTTAAGATTCATTAAATGGCTTTAGCACAAAGTGGTGTGACATGTTTAAGTCATGCAGTTTTAGGCTCTGTTAGCTTTAGGCTAAACTGGATTAGACATAGCACTTTGCCAAGCTGTTATATTTAAAAACTATGTTGAAGGCGTGTATTTCGATAGTTGATAATTGTAGATCACAACATAATGGAACAATTTTTATTCATTTACTGATCATTTGTTTGATGTAGGATATCCAACAATGTTATCATCCTCTGCCAGCACAACAATTTGTATTTGGCAGGTAGCGGAAAGTCAGTGTAAGTGAAGATCTCTTCAAAAAATAGGGTGGGGGCGAGGTCACTTACATTGTCAATGGTTGTCACCAACAGGAGAATGATGGCTGCGATGTGAAGAATTGAGAGTGCGATGAGAACCAGCATGGTGACGTCTCTGGATAAACAGACAGAAAACAGAAGTTTTTAAATAAAAAACGGCACACCTTCAAGTCAACCCATTCTGCACCCACTTATTTAAAGTTTGAAACGAGGACCCAAGAGCATCACACCCACTCAAGGGCGTTGCTTCTCAACTTCTAAGCTAAGCTCTTGAAGAATGCCTTACGAACCTAGCAAATTTTTTTCTTTTAAAAATTTGAGTGGTGAATGTGGAGCCGATGAAAGACCGTCAGGCTGGAGGTGGGGTCAGTAAACACAGAAACTGTCGGGGGGGAAGGAGTAGAAGAGCTCATGGCAGGTAGATGAGTATGGGCTTGTCTAAACCTGCCACTCCCTGAAATAACTGTGGAGCATACACCCAGTTCCCTCAGCAAGCTCCTGATCCCACACCAAGTGGCCTTCCCTGGCTTTAAAAGAGAAACGCTAAAGTAATTTTACAAATGTTTCATGCTTTCACTCTTAAACTGTAATTACAGTTTTATTGGCTCGTAAAGAACCTCATGTAAACATGAGCCAATTTTAGGTCAAGAGATCAGAGGCCCTTGGAATGTGCTGGTTCTCTGTTTCGCTAAAACAGGAGCGGTCAAGGGTTGGGCTATGCAGGACTTCCTCCGACATGCTGCACGTCGCTAAGTCAAGTAAACTCATACGCACGTAGGGTATCGAGCTGGCAAGGACGCGCGACCAGATCTCAGGCATCTTTGCGTTTTCAGTTGCAGCCAGATAGCATATGCTAACTGGAATTATACAAGAATATATTAAAGTTTTATTTATTAAATCTATCTGTGATTTTAAAAACTTTTTTTTACCCAAAGATTTAGTTGATCCAACATTCAGCAACACTGAGTAAGTGTTGCTTCAGGGACTTAAAAGTTTAACCTTGATGTTGCGGATTTTTCAGCCCAGAAAAAAAGAAATAAAATGTTGTTTGCAATTCCACAAGCTAAGAACTTTAATTCTTCTGACTATCTACCCCGATTTTTAAACCACATTTCCATTTATTCTACCATGTCTTTAAAGTAAAACCAACCTGGCCAGCGTTGAACATGTACCAGAGTGGAACATTGAATCAGGTTAAGATTGGAACAATTAAATGTGCACCTGTCTTTGTGATGGCTTAATTTCAATATAAATTTCAGCATCCCAAACCAAATCTTTAGACCAAGACATGTTCAAATATCTTTTTTCTGACCATCAAGATTTAACCCAACATCCTCTTTAAGAAGAAAAGGAGTACGTTTTTACTTACTGGTAGGTGGCTGAGTGTTCGTCTAGGTCCTTTTACTTCCAGCTGTCAATGATCCTGATTCCAGGCTGCGAGTCTAATCATAAGAGACTACCCCTACGCCCACTTATACCCAGCCCTCTTTTGAAGACCACACCCCAGGAAAGCCTCTTGTTTGTCTTTCACATAATCTCTGACTCCTACTCCTGTCTGTCCTCCCCCTACGTAACTGTCTCAAACACACAAACTCTAGTTGGGTTGTGTTTTTTCTTTTTATTTGGTTTTCTCTCTCATGTCTTTGGTAATCAGCTGAACATGTTGATTTGAGCTCACGAGGGCTGCTGGTGACTCACAGGCAATGTCAAGGGGGAAACCCACTGACTGGGCACAAGCTGCCATGGCGACAGACTGCAGCCTAGCTAAAGCACAACCACAACGCCGTTGCCAAGTGACATGGAGAGATGTGGTCATATTTTGGCATGTAAACACTTACGTCCAACGAATTGAGCATTTCTGCTTCCTGATAATTTCCCTCTGTTTTTCTTCTCCCTTATTGTTACAGAGGACAGTGTTTCACGATGAAGACACGTTGCTGGTGGCAACGGAGAGGGAGGCCTAATGGAGAGGAGCAAACAGGTGCAAGTCATTGCCTATGTGCAAACTAAAGAGGAACATGTTGGAATGTTAAGGGTGGAGGGTAAAGGAGACATTTCACACGACTGTGACTTGGTTTGTTATAACTCATGGTCACAGTTTAATTCTCATTAGAAAGCGATAAGCTAAAGACGAGCCCTGTGACTTCAAGTCATTAGCTTCAAAAGTACTTTGTACTGTTTAGTTTACAGGAAAACTGCAAATGTTTGGTATCCATTCTCGTCTCCATTGTTGTTTATTGTAAAAAAATAATTTCTTATCGCAGGAAATCCCTGGATATTGCTAAAAATGGCTGGAATCAGTAAAAGTTAAAATAGGGCATAGTCAATTGTCCATCTGCTGGAATATCACTGTCTGTCCTTACAATCCCTTCATTTTATGTCATTTTGAACTCTTATAAGTTGTGGAGTTTTTGTACTCATGCACATTTTGAATTTCAAAGAACAAAACACCAATGAGGAAATTGCCCCCTTTCAGTCCTAAATTTTAATTGGAAAATTGTCATTTAGTGTTAACATAGACAGTAAAGTAGTCCCAATGATTCACTGTAGACAATGAATTGTTGTGTAAACAGTGCTTGATTTGTCCCTCTGGTGACCATTTTAATAGTTGTGTATCATCTGCATATTAAAATAACATATTTTTTGTTAGAATCTAAACTTGCAGGAGCATGTAGATAATAAACATTTTTGGCCACAAGATGGAATATCGGGGTACCACTCATGTCATGTTTGCCAAATCCTATGGAAAAGGCGCCTACTGATACAACGAAAGGGAGACTCGAACCAGTTAAACATTTTACCAAAGAGTCCAAACCAGTTCTCCAGTCATTGCATTAAATCTTCATACCTATAACAGATTTTATGTTTTGTCATTTTGTGTTTTATTGGGATTTTATCAACAGAAAGTGATCCATGATTGTAAGCTGAAAGTAAACCAAAGGATTGTTTGTATCTTTGTTTTGCCCCGTTTACACTCATCGCCCTGAAAGAAATCCACTGGATTTTGATGGATACAATTGATAAGCTCAGCGTTTCTCAACTATTTAGTTAAAACTCCCCAAAGTACTGTCTTTACAAATATTTCATAAATTTTTAAATTGGCTCTGCATGGTTGGTTAACCGATACACTTTAATAGCTGACTTAGTCAATATTTTGTGGTTTATAGTTGAAAAAAATTTAACAAAAAGCTATTAAGAAGTCATAGTCTCTAGTAACAAAAGTATTTTATAGAAGCCTAGATTACAAAATACAACACTGGCTGAAGTTTGAGTCACAATACCATTCATTCATGGTGCTACAGAGTTTAAAAATACATTGAAGAAAAGAAATGCTTTGTTTTTTTTAGCTCTTACACCCGTTAGCCTTTCAACTGAGCACAAACCCAACCCTATATGCTCTATTTATGGTTTAGTAATTGCATATTTGTGGATTCTTCTGTGGAACATACGTTTAAAGGAAATGGAGCTTGGTGGCATATGCCAAACAGCCAATTCCAAGAAGAGGCCTTTATCATCCTTGTGCTCTTCACTCTTTACCCAGAAGAGTAATTATAAGGAAGATTGTAGATACGAACTTCTGTGGTATTGCTATCAGATCTTCCACTGCACATATTCTTGGTGCTTGAACTATCAGAATATAATCGTATTAGAGGGAGTTTGTTGAATTCAGCAAATTTAGTTGTCTACTGTAGAAAATCCTACTGGTTTTTTAGCTTGGAACAAGACTACAAATAATTTTCCGAGACTGAAGTTTTCCTGAGACAAATAAACCCGGCAGAAATAGTTACTGGTACTTTCTTCCTGTCATCCATAACATTATTCTTAATTATTCATTGATTCTTCTGACTGGAATTAAATGCAGTCCAAGAACAAGCAGTAATACGTTTGAATAAAGTAAAACTTTGTGTTTTATAATCACCCAATTAATTCCAAACTGAAATCTGATTGAGAATCTTTGGCATGACTGGAAAATAGATGTTAACAGACATTCAGTCTGATTGACCTGGAGCTATTTTCTAAAGAGAAATGAACAAAACATTCCCTTTATGTGTGCAAAACTACAGGAAATAATCACAGACGTGGCTGCAGATTCTATGTGGCTGCAAAGTATTATTAAGTGAAAGTCGCAACACTTTTTATTTATGAAAAATGTGAAAACCACAAAAATCCTAATAAAATACATAGAAATTTCTGGTTGGGGCAACAAAGGAAACTCTTTCAACTGCTTTACGGTTTCTACGTGTGAAAAAAAGTCACATGCAAACCTAATAAAGACAAACATTGTGTTGTTCATAACAAGCATGCAGAGATTTAGACAGATACCTGTGGCAAATTAGACACAAATAAGCTGCAGATCAGAAGCCAGAACGTGTAAAATAGTTAATAATATGTCAAACGCTTGAGATTTCTGTGCTGAATGCCTTGTTACCTAGGGGGCAGCATACCTCAAAAGTTAAACCTATGTCAGCCAATCAGCATCCTTTAAAACAACCAAGCAAGACTTCCTGTTTACGGATGAAACTTGTCACCCCCTGTGTACTTTAAGGTATTGGAATAATTGGGCTTGGAGTCAGGAAATTACGAAATAACACCCTATATTTTGCAGAAAAAAGAGAGTTTTGCCCTTTGTCGAGGGGGTTTATGCATTAAAATGTAGGTGGAAACATTTGCTATAAAAGTTCAATTGTTGCAAACTTATTTTTTTATTTCCTGTTTATTACAGCAATACATAATTTCACCTTTTTTGCATTGATTTGATCCAAGATCTAAATGGTTTGGTTTAAAGTGATGTTTATGTGTCCAAATGGTCCAGTCAAAGTTCAGACCTAAATCCAATTAAAAATCTTGAACGTTTTTGTTTGAAGACGCTTTTCAGTCAATATAAATCACGCTGTCAAGTTCCCTATCAAATGTCACTCCAAAGAAATACAGCAAACCTTTGAAAAGTGCCCCCAGTCATTACATTTTAAAGACCTTGATGCTGTTTCTTTGCACATTTAGGCCTTGCGTTCCTTTGAAGTCTTTCTGCAAATGTAATTCAGTGAGGAAGGTGAAACATGCAGTGAGTAAGGCAATAAATTGAAGTTTTTTTCAAGTTTAAATGCAGCTACTAGGTGACTGTGATTCCCATATGAAAGGGTTGAAGATCGATGAAGCAGCAGAGATCTGAAGAGCTTTATCATATTCATATGCAAAAATTAACTACGCTTATACCTCTGAGACTGAGCTCATCTTTTTAGAGCCGAAATTATGGGGATATTCCACCAACTGGACAAAGATGAATAGCTGGCCAGTTCACTGTTGGACCCGTTCAGCCACAGGTTAGCCATGCGAGTGACTGCATGCTTCAGAGCGAACAGTCCTCCCAGTCTTGACCTTAGACAGCTACTGGTATGGCTGCATTCTGACTGGGTCAAATGTTAAACAAAGAAAGCGTGTCCATTTAAAAGCATAATAAAGAAAAGCAACAGAAATAGAAAGGAATGGCTTAAACTTTCAACATGCTTTGACAATTTCTTTCAAAATCCTTGCTTAGTTTTCATGAATATTTAAGGACGTGCTGCTTGAAAACCAAGGCCAAACACACCAAAGCGAGATGAGTAACACAACCCTCGATGCATGGAAATATTACATGTTCTGCTGGGCGAAGTGACTCAATATGGGGGGAAACAAATAACTGAATAACTATGCAGTGAGGCATCTGGGAGCAAAACTGCTTCCGAGACACGACTCGAGACCAACATGGATCCAGCAAGATTGAAAAATAAAGGAAAAGTAGAATACGGTCGGAACCTGCTTGTGTTCTGGGTGTGTTCCACTCTCCAGGTGAGATGAGGAAAGATGTGCAATGTACATTTTCATGTGGGTCACACCCCTGCAGCCTAATCTACGCACAAACATTAAGCACAGAAAACGTCTGAAAGAGACCAAAAGGGAAATGCCTGTGGAAAAAGAAGAAAAAAAACGTTGGCAAGAAAGTTCTCTTTTTCTTTTAAATCTTGGTGTAATTCAAGCAGAAGAAACACCGTGAGTCATGCATCAGTCAGCTCTATTTTTTTGTTTTCTTCTTTTCATTTTAGAAGGAAAACCTATTGGATGTTGAGCCACGCTAGAGTTTATGTCTGCATGCAGCAGGACTGGGAGAAGGAGCATGGTCACAACATGTTTCAATAATCCCTAACGGTATAAACAGACCAATCCTGTGTGTGTGAAACCCCAGAGGGAGACCAATAAGAGAGGCCTGCCTGTAGACCTTGAAAAAAGTACCTGAAAAACCAGATTCTCACCAAGTGCCGTGCAGAGGTTTTGTTATCAGTTGGAATCACATATTCTTACTGAACAAAACAACCAACCTCCTTGTATTTTATGCTCATTTTAGGAGACAAACCAACACAGAATATTCAATAAAATGTTTAAGGATTGAAAACTGAAAAGTGTGCCATTCATTTCATTTCATCATCAGTTTTCAGGTCTTGCCACAAATTCTCAAACAGATATATGAGCAGTACCACGTGTGACAAGCTTAAAGCCCAGGGGCCAAATCCGGCCCACCTAGCTATATTTGTCGTCCCTTGGAAGCTAGAGGCCCCCCAAAAAAAGATTTTTAAATCCTTGATATAAAACGTTGCACAATACCTCGGACTGTTCAGCTGAATGTTGAACATCCACTCTCAGGTCTACTGCTATTTCTAACATTTCGTTTTTTTTTTATATAAGCGCAAAGTTTGCTATGGAATAAGAAATTTAAATAAATATCTCTTAAACAATATGTTAATACAAAGAAAAATTTTAAAACCATTCATAACCTTTTTAGTAATCAATGGAAAATCGCATTACAGGAATCTAAAATGTTCTTAACATTGCAGCTTTTGTATGTTTCCACTGCTATTTTGATGATTTAGCTTTGTGGTCCTCCTTGCCATCACACTAATCATAAAACGCATCTACAGATTCTACACACAGCTCCTTAAGATTATTATCACTTCAGGTTTGCATGTTTTGAAATTTAGCCCTCCCTCTGTCCTGGTTCGACGGAAGGACCCTTCAAGGACCGCGGAAAAATAAGACAATAAAAAATTTAGGGGAAAGTCAGAGATGTGGTGCTGAGGACCTGCTGCAGCCCAACATGTGAAAAACTATGGTAAGGTAAGGAAAAGCCCATGTGGGGTCCATCTGATTCCTCCAGGACAGCAGCAGCGTTAAAGATTTCTTTAAATCTAAATTTAACAGTGCTGAGAATAATTAAACTCTTGCCGATGTCAACGTCCATACTTTAGAAAAGCATCCCCACAGCATGATGCTGCCAGTTCTATTTCTTTTTTTCCAACTGCTTTTCCATAAAAGGCGGACTAGTGGAGACTAGGATCACCACCGGCCTCTTGGCTGCCTCTTTGACTGATGCTCCTCTTGAGAGTCAGTTGATGTGGGCGGACGCCTCTTTGTTTAATAATGCTGGTTGTTCTGGTACAAACCTCTGACACCTACTCGGATTTGTAAGAGCAGTTTTTTTTTTGCGGGACTCTGTACATTGTCTGAGCTGGCAGCAACAGTTGCGTGGACAGGTGTGCTAATAATGATTCCATCAACGCTCGATGGGCTCCGGACGGCCCTGGTCTTTGAATCCGCCCTCGGAAAGTTGAAAGCAACGCTGACTTGGCCTTAATAACGAGTGACCCACCCAGCAGTTTGGTATTTCACAGTGAAGCATAACGTACTAGGCCTGTAACTTAACAAGCACTCCTCTATCATGAAGTGTCACCTCCCCATGTCAGCTGAGTCACACGTTACCAAATTAACGGTTGTTTGTTACACTGCCAACGCTTGGTAATTCGTCTCGGCGACACATGTTTACATTTTCCCAAGACGTCCACAGGACGAGTGCGAGGCATTTGATCTGAAGGGAATCAAACAGATGGAAGAAGACGACGGACCGCTGGGTTGAGCCCCATGCCCAAATCTCCAAAAGGAAGGTCTTTAGGAGGAGTCTGTGAATTTCCAAACAAAGCCAGCACCCAGCCCAACCACTGCCGAGTGGCTTTTACACAATAGTAGGGCTCTGAGTCTGTGGTTGGCTGTCTCCCTGAGCTCATACCTTTGCTATTTCACACAATGTCGCACCCTGCCCTGAGATTTCTTCACTATGTTTTTTTTTTTACACAACCCTTAGGCACATTCACAGGATTTAAAAGGGGGGGTTGGGGTGGGGGTAGTGAAATGCTTCTCTGAACAAGGAGGATCCCACAAAGAAAAAAGGTTTAGAGTTGTTGTTGCAACGCCCCTGGTAAACCTAAACCAAAATTAAATACTGACTCCTGACATTGTGCCTGCTGCTGGTATCTAAGAACTGGTTTAAGTGATAAACCTCTGGTTCTGATCAGGTTCTCAGCTTTGGACTATTACATATTGAACACTTTTCAAAAAACAAACTTCAATCTATTCTATGGACGTGGTGTCAGTGACTAACAGGAAGCAGTGTGTGTGTGTGTGTGTGTGTGTGTGTGTGTGCAAAAAAAAAAAAGAAAGAAAGAAAGAAATGTTAAACATCTCAGATCTGAAAAGTGCGGCAGCCCTAGTAAGCTGCTACTTTGTAAAACCAAAATTCCCTCCCATTCCAAGCCGAAGACACACCATTTACATCAGACTCTTGATGCTTCAATTCACTTTTTTGCCTTACTCTCAGGATCCGACTAGAAGTTCAACTTACATAATTGATCAGTCACCAGGAAATCCGTTCTATCAGCAAACACAAAACCGCCTCTGCTCCTTCAACAGGCTCAAACAAAATCATTTGTTTTTCTTTTTGTTTATACTTCTGAGCTTATACCACGAATACATTCTTAATTATTTACCAATATTATTTGTCTCCCCAAGAAACCACGTACTATGAGACCATCTGATAGACACCACTTCTCTCTTCCTGTCTGATAAATAATATCCCCAAGGTTTGACTGAAATAAACCTATGGTATTAATCAAATGGTTGCAGGGAGTCGCATGCGGCCTGAGACGCTTCATCCACTACAACGTCTTCTAATCTGTCGAATTGGATGACAAGTCACTGTACTTTGAGCTAAACTCTTGAATTATATCTCTGGTGGTGTGTTTAGTATCGTCATGTTGCGAGTAACCATGGACACATTACATTCAGCTCTGATGTGCAGTGTCACTTTACTAGCTCATGTACTTGTTGCCATGTGTTTTCGTGGCTTTCTTTCCTGTAACGTAGGATTTCTTCAAGCCACTTTTCCACAAAGGCGAGATTTGTGGAGAGTATGAGCCACAGTAGATGTATTCACCTGAGTTGTGGATCTCCCCCAGATTTACCACACGACTCTTAGATGACCAGATGAAGATATGTTTGCTAGAGTTTAAGTTTTTACACTCTTTCTCTTTTCAGATGATGGATTAAACATTGATATGTTGGTTGCTGAGCTCAGAATGTTGTTTTTGAAGCTAACCCTGCTTTAATCTTCTCTAAAATGTTTTTCCTTGCCTGTAATGTTCTCCGAGGAACCTCTAAGGCTTTCAAAGAACATCTGGGTTTATAATGAGAATAAATTAGAGAGGTAGACTACTAAACACGTAGGAAAGCTACTTGATACATTTTTATTTAGGATTTTAGAGATAAGAAGAGCTGAATAGAGGATTTTAATGGGATTTCCTTAGTGAGGTGCTGTATCGGGTATATCTACCCTGGCAAAATCACCATAGTTATTAAATCAAACCTCAAATCAATCCTTCTTTCTGCTTCTGTTGCTTAGCAGCAAATTGATCATCTTTGTCCTTGTTTTCCCAGAAAACAGATGCATATTTGGGAATTTTACCCCTCATAGTTTTCAACAGGAAGAGAGTAAGGATTTACATGGTTAACAGCAGAATGTGTGTCTGGAGGTCTCTCGCAACCAGATGTGGATAATTGAGATGTGGATACAGCTCACATTACCAACCGCTGGGACTGTTCAAACCCATCCAACAAAACAACCTTTTCCCACATCAGGTGACTGTGACAATAAGTCAGCGCCAAAATGTTTATGACCCAAATAAAATGACTTGTGTCGTCACCAAACGATGTGGTGACAAACTGTGTGGGTTTAGAACAGCTTTAGGGAGATTTTATGAGATCTTTATCTTGTGGAATCAAGTCAGTGCAGTCTGAGCACATAAACCCTGCAGCCTTAGGATAATGGTTTATTAGCCTAATCATGTAACATTATTTCGAAAATTGACAGTGGTGGTAAATACTGGCTCAGATTACGTTGTCAGGCCGATGCCAGTGTGTTAAAAAATGATTAACTTTGGCCAGAAATACTCCATTAATTGTACGCTTTAGGACTGAGCTTAAATATACACATAAACCCCTACTATATTTAAAAACCAATCAAAAAGCTTCTTGAATAATCCTTCCTGCATATCTTAGCACTCTTTTCAATAGAGTGTTTTAAACTGTTTGGTTTTCTGTCACAGACTTGAGTTTTAAGCTTAATCTACACATTCTTAGTTGGGTGTTGTGGGTCATGTTTATACCAGAAGGGTTATCTTGCTTTATCCATTCCAAAACCAGCTGGGATGAGTGTTTGGGGTTCTGATGGAATAGGTGAAGTCTCTCTTTATCATTCAAAACATACATTTTGTGATGCTCCAGTATTGCTCGCAGCAAAGGAAACCCTCAGTACGATGCCTCCACCAAAGTGTTGGAGATTTGGTCCAGGGTTTTTAGGTCTGGAAGCCTCACAATGAGTTCTTCAACCATTCTTTAGGTTGTTTTTTCAGTGTTGCCATAATACTGCAGGATGTTTGTCCCTGTTGGCAGAATCAAATTCCAGTTTTCCTTGAAGAAGAGCAATACACACTTCCTTATGTGACTGGTGTCTTAAATGTTGTGATAACCTTTTTAAAATCTATAACACCCTTCTACTTAAGCAAATACTTGCATCTTTCTGGTTCCTGGTTGGATCTTGATGATTCTAATGTACTTTCCTCAGAAGATTACAGTTTAAAGGATTTCAAAAGCCTGACAAACTGGGGCATTTTGGATGAACAAAAACGTCAAACATACATTAAAACTAGTTTCATGAAGGTTAAACCTGACTAACAACAAGTTTATGTTTATGCATTTAGCAGATGCTTTTACCCAAAGCAACTTACAAAGTACAATGTTACAGTTATTATATCAATCTGACCATTAGCTATCTAGAGAAAAATATCTAGTCAGAATCACTGGTGACAGCAAAGAGATAGAGGGAAGTACAGAGGGAGTATTAGAGGGGGTATAGAGGTATGGGTAAGAGTTAGGATAGGAGACAGTCTTTGAAGAGGTAGGTCAACACAAGATAACGGTCTGGATTTTCTTAAGCATAGTGTAGGAACTGAATCCATTGACTGCTGCAGTTACCATAGGAGCAATGAACTGGAATAGATTTGTAGGAACAGGGTCCAGTGGGCATGTGGTAGGACGGCTACATGTGAAAAGTTTAAACACAAGTGTCCTTGCAGTCCTGTTCAATAATTTAGAATTTTTTTGGAAATTTTTTTAATGGACATTTTTATTTCTTACACCCAGCGAAAGTATATTATACATGATTTACACACATATGTGAAAGCCTTAAAAGCATTTGCTTTTGCTACTATGATGATTTTTCACGTACGGCTAATGGAAACATGACGTTTAGAAATGGAATATAACATCAGACTAAGGAAAAAAAATAAAAATACATGTACTGTATGTTTGTCACATACTAGTATTGCAAGTACAATTTGACAATGCGCCAAAACTACTTTCAGGACAGCCTATCAAGGAAACAACAAGTGAGGAGAATTCCCTTGGGGGACAGGTGTCCTAATGTAAAGTATATTCCATACTTGCATAAATGTTACTTTTAGAAGCCTAATTGTACCTGACACTACAGCCCCACCGGAATGCATATTCTAATTTATTGAATATCAGTGTATATATTTCCAATAATAATTTTGTAGATAAATTTGACTGTGTGCAGATTCATTATAAGCTTTATGCACCTAAATTTACTTATTAAAAAATCTCTGAATGTCTTTAGTAAGTTGTCGTTCCGCCCGGGAACAAGAAAGTATTAAATGCTTCTTCAACATGGCTTAATAAAGATAGTGAGAGTATTCATGCTATTTTTTTTAACCTGCCGTCAGTTTGTTAAATATTTCAGGTAATCAAAGAATTTCCATATAATCTAGGGATAATCTGAAAACTAAAGGTCATTTTCAAACAATGATTTCATTTATAAAAAGACAAAAAGCAATCCAAACAACCCCGGAACAAAAAAATTAAAAAGGAATAATAACACTTAGCTGGAAGCACATGAATGGAAAGCTGGCTTTATTATAACCTGCCACACCCAGGTTTGATTCAATTAGACCTGAACAATGAAGGAATCACTTACATAAAACCTGTCTGACAACATGAAGAAGACTGAAAGATGTCAAAATGTCATGCCACTATCTAACGAAATTCAACATGAATGAGAAAATTCTGTCCCTTTCTGTCAGTCCTGAAAGGGTAACTAAGCAATTTCCAAGGCTTTGGGACACCGTAGAAGTCCCAGGAATCCATAAACAACTCACCTTTTGTAGCTAAGGTCAAGGTTCGTCGATAACCTCCACTGAAGCAACCAGACTGAAACCATTCCCAAAGACATTTGGGGATAAACAGAGATGCCATGCTGCACTTTCTTAAAGCCAATGAATCAAATATAATACATTTTGTCTCAGATAAAAGGAGAATGAAGGTTTAGTGCCTTCAAATTCAAGACTAGATCTAATGCTGCGTTCAGACCAAAAGCGTCTGCAGCATTAAGAGCGTCCAGTTTACATTTAAAGTCTATGTAAACGCGCATCATGGAGCGTCGAATCGTCCGATGCATCTGACGGTCTCGACAACGGCCAAAACGCTCGAGTTGGGAAAATTGAACTTTGGACGTTGGGCGCTTGAGCGTCGACCAATCAGAGATCGCCTTCTGTGTGACGTAGTGACAAACTTTCAAATTCATTGTCGCTGTTTCCGCTAATTTGATTGAGCCAAGCAAGCGCAGAATTCCGCAGCCTCGTAAGCGCAGGTCCCAGAGGTAGGAGGAGAAAACCACAGAAATCCGAACCGAACGCTGCTGAATTTTTCCGGTAGTTACAGATATGGCGCCGAGGCAGCAGACAATGACAGTGTCACGCTTTTTCTTTATTAAATAAAGCCGAGCCACTCTCTCAGGTTTGTCCACCATTGTACAAAAAGACCGTTAAAGAGACCGGAAGTCCGACCAGACAAAACCGGAAGTGGGGACGCTTGACACTCGTCAAGCACATCTGAAGCGTCTGACCCTAACAAGTCAACAAAATGTACACGCGTCCTACTTCAAGATTTTGGTGTGAACGCACCATAAGACACTGTGGATCAAGTTGCTTATGAACATAAAATTCGTTTAATGATCTTGAACGTTTCAAAGTTAAAAAAAACCCCAAAGAAATCCCAGCATTATACCAAGGACTGCATCTGACTGGCGCCGATATATGTGTTTACATATGTACTGCTTTCTACAAAATTTATGGGTCTAATGAAACCAAATGAATGCTAATTTAAAGTCAGATGAAGACATCAAGCAAGCTGCCCATAAAACACGTTAAGGATCAGTTTGACCCATCTGTGAAGCGGGAGCTATCGTTTAATTTAACAGTAAACAGGAAGCGCTGGTATTTTAGGTTAAACATCAGCAGAGTAACCTGTGGAGTCTGGGCCACACCAAGCACTCAGCAGCAACCAGCTCCTTATATACTGAGCCGAGCAGAAGTGTTTCCATGATCACCAACTGAAGATTGTTTCTGTCGTCGCCCACGGATGCTTTTTCCCCTTTCTTTCGGTCGCATCTCTGCATCTATCTCCATTGTCTCCTCGCGTGATCATTTCCTTTCCCTGCCCCTCCTGCTTCTTGGTACTCTGCCAACATTGCTGCTTTCTTTTTTTTTTCTTTTTTCATATTTCACACAACCCCACGCAAAACCTTCCGCTCTGAATGAAACCCAGACACACACGCCGTCCTCACACTCCAAGCCAAGAGAAAACAACTCCTGGCTGTAGCTAGGCAACTCCAAATATGAGTCACCCCACCGCCACGCCCTTCATCAACAGATCACCCGTCTGCTCCTCCAGCTCGTTCCCTTTAAGGAGGTTAGTGAAAATAATACAGAAATTTTCTCATTTCAGGAAAAACACAAACATTCTCTCCCTCTGGTTTCATGTATTATTATTCTCTTGAAACCCTAAAAACCTTATTAAGAAACAGTAAAATCAAACTCATAGTAACAGTTGCTTTTTATAATTTGATGGTAAATCTAAACAAGTACTAGGTAAAATTGTCTTTCAACAATAAAATCAAACAATCTAACAAAGTTCTTGTAATTAACTTATTAACTTGGACTTAAAAAGCAATATGAATTATTTAAGTGGAGGGCAAAGGTCAATTTACCTAATTTAGGATTATAATGTGGATTTATTTTCTGTTTAACAATGTCACAAATCTAAAGCAGGGTGCTGTCGCCCTCTAGTGGATGAAAGCATTTCGTTGAAAGGAGGTCTTCCAATCTCAGATTTTAAATTTATCTTAATAAATGAAAGCACAAAAATCCCTTATTTGTGATATTATAAGAAGCTTTTGACTGACTTTCTGTACTACCACGTCTTTTTCTGCTTTTTTATGTATCAATGAATGAATCATTTTTCACATTTTTGTTACACAGCTTCCTATACTTGCTTCCAGAAACAAATCATTGGTGAAATAACTAAAATAAAAAAACACCACAATTAAAATTACTGCAGTTGTAATCAACTTTAAACCTCAGTATGAATGCAGGGGTTCTGTGAAGGACTTACAGATTTCTTGGTGAGCATTAGTGAACGAACAGCATCATTAAGACTAAGAAACGCGACCAGTTAAGATTTATAATAGCTGAATAAGTAATAAGTTTTATCAGCAAAAATACATATATAATATGGAACTACAACAGTATCTGTGAATAGCTTAAAATAACAGGAAGTGGCAGAGATTCACTGTTCTAGTGGAAATATAATAATCAGTGCCGGCCCAGGGCATAAGCGAACTAAGCGACGTGTTAGGGCCCCACAAGGCCACAAGGGGGCCCCAAGAGCAGTTTTTAAAAAAGCAATTTTTTTTTTTTTTTGGGTGTTTTTTTTTTCCATGTAGAATTGGTGATGTCCTAATTATCGCAAATATATTATTGTACCAAAACACAATTTCAGCAGAGTGCTGCTGGTGTAAACCTAGTCTTACTGAGTCTGCTCTGGAATTAAAGAAGCTTCGCTGCACCGGTATGGAAAGCCATTAAATAAAATTTAATAAATATTGTGGAAAAATTTAAATACATAAAATATTTTTTTATCTCCTTTGAATGTAAATTTTATTTTATTTCATGGGGATATTAATTTATTTCATGAAATATTTATTCATGTAATTTTGAATGAAACAGCTTTCCATACCCCGGAGCCTCCTGCCAAGAAAAACACATCGAAAGCGCAGATGGTTAGGCGAAACAATGTCGCAAAAACAGACATATCCATCAGGGGCAGAGAAAAGACCAAAGAAGAGGAGAAGAAATGCCGAGATAAAGGTATGTTTGAATCTTGGCTTGCATGGTAGGCTAATGTTTAATTGGCTAGCTAGTTAAAAACGAGAGAAGTTCATTTCTTAACAGTAACTTAAATCACATTAACATGTTGGTATTTCTGTATCTTTAACTTTTTTTGAGTTGCTTCTCGGTGAGTTCTGTGTATTTTTATTTTTATTTTAGTTTTAGTTTTGCTAATATTTAATAGCAAACGTTAATGTTGACTAAGGGGGGGGGGTGTACTTGGGTTGGCGGCGAACATGTTAAATTGGGGGTCATGACGTTTTTTATTTTTTTATTTTATTTTACATCAACTTATAAGTTCTGTGAAAATTTGTAGGAGCTCTGCTAAAGTACTTTGGAGGCACAGAATCAGCCAAGTGCCAGTCCTCAGACGTAACTGTTGGCAATCCATCAGCTGAAGGAAAGAGTCTCCATACAGTACATAGAATTTCCAAGTATAAGAATTACATCCAAAGGGAAATGTCTTATCAAGGTATCTCATTAATATGTGTGTATGTATGTACATGGCCAGCTCCCCCATCGTGTGTGTCCACTGCACCCCCCAACCACAGACGTTCTACCTGGTGGTAAGTTAAAAGCAAAACACCATTTGAGTAAATTATCTTACTCAGTTTCATTTTTAATATGTCAAAGGAAGCAATGTATTTTTTCAAGTATTACATTACATCTAACATGGCGAATTTTTTTATTTTATTTTATTTTTTATCTTAGGTCCATCTCCGTCCTCTACAGCACCCCCACCCTGTGTGACCACTGTGCCCAATGTGACGTCAACCGCAGTTGGTCTAACTGGTAAATTAATTGCACATTGTAATGCTGAACATTCTGAGATGAATAATTCTGTCCAAAACTGTAATATGATGTTCTCATTGGTCGTTGTTTCTTAGTCATTGTTTTTCTTTGTTTACTTCCTCAGCTACCTCCATCACAAGGTCCACTTCTCACCATGGATCATCATCATCTTAGCCAGTTGACCCAGCTGAGGGGCCTTCTTTTCTTTCAGATTTAGAGAGGACAGAGCATGTGATCAGAGGGCCACTGCCTATTAAGGAGAACTTTTCATTCCTCAAAAGGTCTGATGGACCATTTTTCATTATACCCACAGACAGTTAGTCAATGGGGAAAAAGTTAAGCGTAGCTGGTTGACTTATTCAAGAAGTAAAGATGCAGTCTACTGCTTTTGCAGCGAGATTGGTCAACATAGGCGCACTCCTCAAACAGCATGAAAATTCTCAAGATCATTGCAGGAACATGGTGAAATGGAAAGAATTAACTTGCGTTGCGTGAGTTCATATAGATATTCATATTTATTTATTATTTATTTATTAAACCATTTGTGTTACCTTGTTTCAGGAAACTTTATTTATATCATTGGTGATATTTATTGTTTATTTTTTTCTTTCTGTTTTTGTACAATTGAATTTTTTATTTTTATATGTCTAAAGGTTGCACGTTTTTGTTGATCTTGCACTGCATATTGCTGTTACACTTTTTTTTTTAATCAAAATGTTGGAATTTTCTGTAAATTAAGCCCAGGCCACTCCTGTAGCTAGATGTGTTACCATTTAAGATCAAAAACCATGTTTGGCACCCTGGACATGATTCATCATTCATTCATTAATATTACTCGTGATTTTATTGCATTGGTATTACTCATGTTTCTGATTATTTTACCTTTGGAGATAAAGCAATGGCATAATTTCTACATGTAACAAATATGTGTGTAAAGATATGTCAGGCTGTCAATAGAAGGTAAACAACACTACTAGAGCTGCATTGAGTTTATTGTAGGTGTGTGAATGATCAACAAGCAACATTGACTGAAATAGAGGGCCCCAAAATCCAATTCTGTTTAGGGCCCCATGGAGGCTTGGGCCGGCCCTGATAATAATCTAGCATTTATGCAAGTGATGGCAAGAAAAAGCCACAAGGATCTTTAGTTGAGAAAAAAACAGATGTACATCACACTTTTAAAATCTTCATTTGTATATAAAATATAAAATATACTCTTGTGAGTGTTTTATTTATTTGTTAAGCAGTCTTTCGTCCATACATAACTTTGTAACTTTGATTTTACCGTATGCGCAGATGAAAACTCTCAAATGGTTACAGACTAACTTTTTCTCTCCACCTAACTTTTTTGCAATATACTTATTCAAAAACCTCTTTGTGCAGGGATTGAAGTCCAACATATTACAGCTTCAAATGTATTCTTATGTAATATTCAAGTAAAAATAAACTCAAAAATAAAGAAATGCTTAAATAAATCACTCCGTTTGTTTAAGCTTGCTAATTTAAATATATTTTTTTCATTATGTCCTCTTTCCATTGAGATGTGTTTGTGGGGAAAAAAGGTAAATCTGAGGATAAACCAGAAGTTGGACTCCTGACCTACAGAGCATGCGCCACTGATTGGTGCCAATTAGTGAGCAGGTGTGTTGGCAGGATGTCTACAAATCAATCAGCTGCTCTAAAGTCTTTCCTAGTGTTTTGGTTCTCAGAGGGGATTAAAATAAATCGTTTTTGCAATGAATTTGAAACTAAAAACATACTGTTTCGGTGTTCCACTTTTCTACGCCTTATCGACTATACATTTGTCTCCGTTAGGCCGGTGTGAGCCGATAGCCCGCTCCTGGGAACATGCCTCAAGCTCGGCTCCCGACATCTTCCGCTCTGGGGTTTCCTCCGCTGGACTCCCCGGGCCGGCCGGCCGCTGGTTACAGCACAGGGGGAACCTGGGAACCGGTGAGGGGACGAGCGGGTCCAGCGAGAAGAGGAGACAGACGGAGGGAGAGAGGACGTCCGGCGGGAACTGCAGCGGAGGAACCATCAAACGTGTAGTTCCTGGGAGGTTTTATGTCACCGGTCAGGTGGAAAGGAGCCCAACGCATGGAGGCTTTCAGTCAGATTCCGCTGCCACAGGTGAGGTACAACTTCTCTGCATTTTTGCATTTCGTTTGCATCATTTCTGCTCAAAGTCCAAATGTGTGACATTTATGTGACTTTTGCTGTGAACAGGGCCGGATTTAGAAGTTTGCTGCCTCTGGGCTGCAGGCAGCGTGGTGCCCTAAATCGAGGTTTACAAAAACTGCTTATGGAAAAAAATTAAATTAAAAAAAAAATCCTCCAATGCTCATTTTACTTTGTATAAACATGTAATTTAAAATAAATACCAGGAAAGTTAAACTATATCTAAGTCCTCTGCTTTAAAAACTATGATTTTGGTGCATTGCTTTGCTTTTGGTGACTTTTATTCGATTTTTGTTGTTTCTGCTCTATATTACATTTTTTATTTTTTATTATGCGAACCACTTTTAACTGCCTTAGGGTCGAAATGTGCTATACAAATAAATAACACTTATTAAAATGTAATTTATGACTGAAACACAGAACTGACCTCATTAGAAAGTGTTCGGATGCACACGTAAAGGTTGGAGTTAAATTAGGACTGTTATTTTATTTTCTCCTCTCCTTATTAAACAGCTTCTTACAGTCTTGAAAATAGAAATTTTGTTGCTTCCATTGTGCGGTCAGTCGGTTGACATATTAACTACTTTGTCTGTGATTAATGTCGTCATAACTAGGCGTCTAGCATCATTATGGTCAACACCACTATTTTAGCCCTCATCTAATAGCTAATGAGTGCACGTCCTTATCTCATTAGCTAAAACCAATTTTAGTTTGTTTGCGCACAAACGTCAATTTCTGTTTCTATGAGTTTTTCTTCCATTCTTGCTGTTGTGGGTTTTCTAAGTTTAAGACCTTAGTTTGGATTTTCTGACCTGAGACACTGTCTGACTTTGTGTACCTCTGTTCACTTCTGCAACTTTTACTTTTAGGTATACTTTAATCTTACAGGTCCGGTTACCACGGTCAGTATTAAAGGGATGTCCCCTCTATAGCTGACATCTAACTGCAAACTCTCTTGAATAGTGTGGCATCTTCTCAACAATGATTACATAATCCTTCTCGTCAATTTGATAAAGATCTACAGTTGCAATAATGTCTTATTTTTAAAGTATGTAATAGTTTAAATATATTGATTATCCTACATCTTCTCAGTGGGGATTGTTGCCTTTGTTTCTATTTTAACAAACTTGGATGTTTTTTGTTTTGTTTTTTCAGTCCAGGCTCAGGAAAGTGAGGTAAACGGCATAGCTCGGCATGATTACGGCTCAAAGGAGAGCTGGCAGACGCTGGAGCCTTCAGTGGAGTGTGGCGACGAAGCCATGACCTTGACTGTAAGGAGGAAACGAGCTATGCAGTTATTGCTGGACCGAGGTGAGGCTGCGTCATCTTTGGGTATGCTAACCCCTGAAACCCAGTCACACATCCTTCATCCAGTTTTTATTAAGAGAACAATAGATATTTTAGTGTGGAAAGCTGTTTGAAAAAACACAAAGTAAATGGAAGTTGCTGAAATCTCGCCTAAAGCTGCCACTGGGGGGTGACATAGCTGGATATAGAGAGCTCTGCTGGACCTGTAGATATGCAGTTAATTATAATTATGATCCTATTTTGTTTGATATTAGCAAGTACTTTTTAACATAGTCGTTTTTTTTTTTGTGTGTTTTTATTACACATACTAGTTAAAAAAAAAAAATTTCTTTGAATTCTGTGGCAGAAATGTCTTTTTTTTTTTATATTGGTCTTTCAAAAAGCTGTTTGTGGAAAATTGTCAACATTAGGAGGAATTACCTTATAGCTAAACCTTTTTTTTACTCAGAGGCCAGATGTTTATGAGCTTCAGCCCAAAATCTGGCCGCTGCAGGAAGAACTGCTTTTATTAGGGTTGGTGTTCAATGATTCCTAAAATTCCCTAATGGATTTAGACGGATGCGTAAATATTTGTTGTGCTTGAGGAGGAATCTATCGACACCGTGTCATCCTATAAATATGTGGATATTCTCTCTGGATGTTGGCTTTTCTCGAATAAAAAGCTATAATTCATGCTGGGATTTAACATAAGAAAAATAAGAAAAATAAAACTTTAACGTTACAGTTTTACTTTAAGGATGTGGTTATGTTAATTGCTAACAGTCTGCTTAGGCTCTTTTGGTGAGTGCTTTATTACTTTGTATGTATCAAAAATCTGTGCACTTTACTCTAGTTTCTTTTGCTTAAGCATAGGGACGATGATAGCTGTGGTTCATTTTTTATTTTTTTGTAACATTTTGAAATATTACATAAGAATGTTCCAACTTCTTGACCTTTTTATTTCTATGCTTTCTTGAGGTAGTTTGTGGCTTTTACTGTAAAAGGTTCAATGCACTAAATACATTAAGAATCAAAACCCTTTTGCAGAATAAGTTTTAATGTAAAGAACCTTTTCTTGTCCTTCATGTATATTATAGACGCTTCAGTAGTTACAGGGAAGTTGGTTGTATGATAAACTGAGACAATTCTGGGCGGGGGGGGGATTGGACGAGGTTACCCTTTCAACAAAACCTTGAATCAATGAATCACTTTCTTTAACAAAAAAAGAATGTTCTAAGAAAAGCTTTCATCCACAAATGGGCCATTGAGATGTTGTTTCAAAGATGCCAAATAGATAAAACCTGTCAATCACTCCTTCAAAGCAACCAGGACTTCCTGTTGAGAATTCAACTCGTCACCTCCTATGTACCTCATTGTATTTGAGCAGTTTGGCTTGTTAATCAGAGAGGCATAAAGCACATTTTAAAGTATGTCATTAGAAAACGCATTTTCCAAATAAGTTCTGACGTAGCAAAATGATTCTTCTACACAAAGGAAAGAAAATTTGGGAAAGAGATTTACCTAACATGCTTGTAATACTGTCTGTCGCTCATATTCACTAAAGTATTTATTTTCTAGTGAATGGTTCATCATTACCGCTGGTACAGCTTCCTCCACAGTGCGGCTACTCTGTTCGAAGCTCATGGAGAGACCTCACCCTAGTGGCTCAGTATGACGCCTGTCATGTCATTCGAGAGGTGTGGAAACTAGTTATAAGACTAAAGCTTTGACTTTACAGTATTTTAAGAGTGGTCAGCTAAATTTCACAGTCCTGCTTAAACGATTTAAAGAGTTTTTTTGTGACCATCTTTATTTTCTTAAATTGTTCTGAAATACTGTTGTTGGACATGTTATTAAAACGCCTCTCCTCAGGATGATGGCTATGTGTTACCTCTGCTATGGAGAGGGATTCCCGCCAAGGTTTCTTGTCCAGTCCAACAGTTCCTCCCTTCAGATGGAGGGCCCTCCTCCCTCTGCTGCTCCCCAAATGGCATGACTGTAAAACTGCAAGGAGGGTCCGCTACAAAGGACCCACGTGTAAATGGTACATTTTATTTAAGGATCAGCGAACGCATTGAAAAAATTCCCCCTCTGTTTTTCTTTTATGTTCTGATTTGTTTTTCTTTGTTTTTTTACTACAGTGAGGGGCGAATGGACACCTTTGGGGCTGTTGGCTAAACGGTGCGATTACACTTTGGACAGTCTAGATGCGGAGATGATTGTTGGTGTTCCTTTTATCACTTGTGGAATAACAATTAAGGTAAAATGTAAAAACGTTTACTAGACATCGAGTGTTTCTAGTGTCAAAGAGTGAGGATGATTTTCCGGAAAATAGAACAACTAATCTCTGCCCCTCCAACACTTGGCTGAGTTTACTCCTGTTAAGCACAGAATCTGCACAGGACTTTTGCAATGCACAAACGAGAATGAGTCACAGAAACACACAAAGCGAGGACTTCAAAATATCAATCCGCATTTATTAAACTTTTGGCCGAATGGAGACAACCACTCACAACAAGCTGTGATTAGAGGTCAACCCCACGTTGTTTAGATTGTAATGGTATACAGCAGTTTTTATAGTTTTCCACCACTTCTTAATGACTTCTAACAGGATGTTTTAAAGCAACACCAGCTCAAGCTAAAGATGTCATATCTGCCTCTTAGAAACTCAAACAAAATTTGTGCTTTTATTTTGTACGTATATTTTTTGTTTTTCTTTGAGCCAACTACACTGTGTGTCGATCAAACAATGAAGACTTGTAAAATTTCATGAAAATTTCCCTAGCACCTCTGTCATACTGTATATGGTGACAATCCTTTACCTACAACTGCTAGCCTGTTATAGCCTGTTCTAAAATGGCTAAAGTGTTGACAACATTTAGTCAAAAAAGAACCAGGCTCCTTTGACAACGCATGTCCCGATGCTTAAGGCTTGCTTTTTATTTAATTTTTAATTTTTTAGTGGTTTGTTAATGCAAATCATTAAATACAACCACCATGAGATTTCTTGGTTACATTTTACGGACTATTGCGACCTGCCGGCAGTGCAGTGCTTTCTGAAGTAAAAATTAAAACCACTGTCTATGCATTTGATTTTTGAAGTTGTGAAGTGATGGGAGGTGACTGGCTTCTTCTGGTGCAGAATTATGAAACATTAGTCATATTAGTCATATCATAACCTGGATAAAGTGCATGAATATTTTTATCTGCTGACGCTTTAAAAAGGACCAGATTGGTTCCGGCACCTGGAGTGAGCTTGAATAATTAATTAATAGAAGTACTGTTAAGCATGATGTAGAATTTAAGAATTGGGTGTAATTATTGATTTTTATTTTTTGTTTTTTTGCTTATTGAACTGAACCAGTTTTCCATTTTAAACTTACAATAAATTCTCCTTTAGGACGGAAAAAGCATGCTTCTGCTTAAAATGGGAGAAGACCTCTTCATGTTGGCGTGCCCCACCACTGCTTTTGGAGATCTCTCAGCTACTGATCAGCCTCTGGCTGACAGCCCTCCTGATCTTCCCAGAAAGCTGCCAAAGCCTGAATCCCTGAGGCCTTTTCTGTTTATGCCTCCTTTCTACTTGGCTCCACCTTACTATCCTCACCCAACATATCACCATGGACAGTCTCAAAATAAAGAGTGGGACACTTACAACCCTCCTACTCCTCACTCTTTTACTTCTGAGGCTGACTTTAGCTCTGACCAGTACTACCAACAGATGTCTCTTAAAGATAAATATGAAAACCTCATGACCCAAAAGCCTCTTTCATCTAAAGCTCAGGCGGACAGTTCAGGTCTACTACATCAAGATCAAAATCAGGTAATTTCCTTCTTAGATCTCTCCAAAAACGGCATCACTCCGACAGGCCTGCCGTCTCAGATTAAAGCTCCTCATTTCCAGCATCCAAGCCATGATTTTAGCTCTTATTACCATTACTACCATCACCCCAAAATCCCTCTTCCTGGCGCACCTCTTCCTGTTTCTGGATTACAGACACCTTCTGGTTCTCACAAATATCAACTTCTATCAACACTTCCCAACATCCAGCTCTCTGAGGGTCTCAAAGACGGCAATGACCAGATATCATTACCTGTAAAAACCCAAACAACAAGCAAAGTTACAGCAGATCATTCACCCTACCTCCCTCATCCATTTCCATTTTATTTGCTTTATCACCCACACCTTGCAATGGGTAACGTTCAAAGACCTGCAAAAACCAACCTGTCCTCAACGCGGTTCGCTTTTTCCACAGTAGTCCCAAATCCTGAAAAGCAAAGGAATATTCCCAACATAAATGGGCCAGATAAGGGGACCGAAGTTGAGCATAGTTTTAAACCAAAGCTACAAGAGCAGGCCAGCAACAGTCAGTCCACCTTTGTGACTCCTGCAGTTCAATCTCTGACCCCACACACACCAGATCCTGTCGCAGTTCCCCCTGACAAGCCACTTTTCCCCACTCCAGGGTTTACATACAACGCAGATCCCTACAAGTACTACTACCATCCTTATTATAACTACTACCTCAAGTATTATACACCAGAAGCTTTGCGTGGTGCATACAACAACCTGGCTCAAACATCAGAACCCTCTTCAGTTCATCCTTCGCATTTGAAATACCAAACCAGTTCTCCTCCCTCTGAACCAGGATATGGCGTTCGCAACAGCCTGATGTTCCCTTACTATTATTACTATCACTACTACCTGCCTCAGCTGTTACACTATTACCATATCAATCATCCAGATGGTAAAGACTCTGATAAAGACTCTACATCTTTGCTCTCCTCCAACCTGGACCATCACGAACTGCAGAGGTTTTCTCTCGCTTCTGATCACAGACATTCCACTGACCCTCCTTGGATGTCCAAGGGCTTTCATCAAGCTCTCTCCAGCTACGCTGCCTGGCACGTCAGGGGGGTTAAAGAAGACTTTGATGACTACATGAAGGGTAAATGTTCTCATGCATAACATATAACAGCAATCTTAACATTGGTTAGTTATATTGACCCAAATTCTCCTATTGCTGCATTCCTACTTTAAAATACTTGGTTTTCTATTCTGCAATGTTTTACTGCTGAGATGCAACCAGAAATCATTTAACTGCAGCTGATTGGCAAGTTGAACAACAAAATC
Organism: Orestias chungarensis; assembly: GCA_032876305.1. Lineage (NCBI taxonomy): Eukaryota > Metazoa > Chordata > Actinopteri > Cyprinodontiformes > Cyprinodontidae > Orestias > Orestias chungarensis. Next base: position 893,990 of record JAVLVB010000252.1, read on the forward strand.
CAACCTCTAATTTAGTAAATTAGAATCTTTTAAAGTCTGTCAAACATGATAATCAGGTCAAAAATGCTTACAAATCGGACACAAAATCTTATTGTTGATCTGACCCTAGTAAGTCCTAAAGCTCAAGTTCAGACAATCATTCCTGTTTAAATAATGTCTTTGCTCAGATCAGAACAGGATTAATCCAAGCTCCTATCCAAGACAGAAATGGGTCCAAGACAGCAGGGAGAGCCCTGCTGTCTTGGACCCATTTCAGATATTAACCTCAGTAACTGTTTCTGGCTGCTGTTCACACATTTTACACCTACAGTACTTCTAGCAAAAAATCTCAATTGCAACAAAATCAAAAGACTAATCAGTCTGAAGTTCGTCTCCAACACAAACGCTGAAGTACTTGTAATTACTTTGTGTACATTAAGCTACATGTTGCAGGATTGACCTCTGTGTGTTGGTTGGGCCAACAGATGGCCGAGCAGGGCCACATTTTTTTAAATCTTGACTCTTCTGTTGAATCCCTCAGTGGCTCCACCTGCTTCTTCCTCTGAGAACAGGAAGGCTCCCTGTAAACTGCTGAAGCTTTCCTCAGATCCTGACCTCTATCTCGTTCCCCTGGATGGCTGCAGTGAAAACAAACATGTAAGCGACATCTCTGTGGATTTTAAACGAATTCTCGAGATGCAACCACCATTATTATATTTTGGTTTTTTTCTGTTATTGCGAATGATTCGTTTGCAAATGATGAAAATCTCTTTCTATTTTTTTTACAAATGTAGCATAAGCCTAATCAAACAGGACTATTACAAAAATTATGTATGATGGACTATATAATCAGGCTGACCTCCTACCCTAACATGGCAGATTGGTCACAAAAGCTCCCTGTTCAGAGTGCTGTGTCCAAGTTTTATTTATTTTGAAAATAAATGGAAGAAAAAAGTTTCATCCAGGAAAAGTTGCACAAGCAACAGGGTAAAACTATATCCTTGATGCCATTCTAGGCAAATCTAAGTCTCAGACAGCAGCTAGACTCGTCGCTTTATGAACGACCAGACATTTGTTTTTAAAAACTGTTTTCCCTCTATTAAGCCACTTCTAAAAAACAGTTTTTAGAGATCTTCAATGGGGAAAGAAGAGAATGTACTGGACTATTGTGGTCTCCTCTTTAGATGAGAATTTGCATTCCATTTAGAAATCAAGGTCATAGTCTGGTGAAAGAGCTGAGAGGCTGCAAAATTGCATTACATCCGGTATAAAAGTTTCCAGTCAGTGATTATTTGGTGAGCCACGCCTCTGCTGGTGTGGCTCCATTTTTTTGGGTACAATTTTGGATTGCAGGACATTTGGCCCCAAAATTTGAAGTTGATCTTATTAAAAAATGTAAACGAACAAATTTGAATGACCGTCCTGTTGTGACCTCTTCACATTATGCAGGTGGATGGGATCCGTCTGTCATTTGAGATGCATTTCCATGTTTACCTCTGTCACATTGGACCGCACATTTCCCTTGTTACCTCTAACTGCACAGACTGATTGTCTTTTACTGACCATGTTTCCTTGTGTCCAAACTTAACTGTAGAGATGTAAGGAATTACTAATACTTAAGTTTTTTGTCTCCTAGATGCCTGGTCAGATCATGGCTCATCAGTCAGATGTGCAAGGAATCCTACCAAATGGAGGCAGAGATTATTTCCCTGTAAGGTGTGTAGCGTATCAGGGATTTCATATTTGGTTGTAGTCTGAATACGGTGTTAAATCAATGTTGAATTTATTCATTTATTTTTACTAAGCAAATCTTGGAGCCCTGCCTATCTTAACTCCCTGCTGGAAAAGCTTTATGGGGAAGATTCAGCATTATTCATGAAAGCTTGTGTAATAAAACCAAATTCCAGTATTTTTAGGAGATCTCCAAAATGTAATCTGAGATCTGTGAACAAATACAAATGTCTAAAAGAATCTACAGCAGTTTGTACACTTATGTTGTTACTAATAAATGCATACATTTTTGAGTCATTGTCACTTTTGTTTGGTGTAATCACATTTCCTATGAATGCAGTTTATTATATTTAATTCAATTGCTTCATTTAATTGTTGATTTCCATACAATATGAAACGTAAGTTTAAAGTCCATAATTGAGTCCAGTTGCTCTCCCCAGAGCTTATGATATTGTAAGTTACTTTGTTACAGTAGGGCTTTGTCCCATCTTGAACTTTCCACATTTTGTCATGTTACAACCACAATCTTTAATGAATGCAATGTGGATTTTATTTCATTTCAGTTTTATTCATCTGAACTTTTACTCTGCTGATCCTAGCAATTCATAGCTTTTTATTTGGACCAGGGGTGTTTTAAGGCCATTCCTCTTTATCGATGCATCCCTTCAACCTGCCTCAGATAAATGCTGTATCAGGCCTTCAGAGACCTGAATGACTGCAGTTACAGTCACGTGTATTAGAGCAGGGTGCGTCAGGAAGTTGCATGATGACAGCTCCTGGGGGACTAGATTTAGGCAACCAGGATCTGAATCTGGTTATTTAGGGTTTCCCTTTTGAAAAATCTCTAAAGAAATAAGAATATCTTCTTTACACTGCTCTATAAAACAGGATTGTGAAGTTCACAAAAACTGTTATGTTGGTGGATGTTTCCCACATGAGCTGCAGCTCCTCCACAGTTACCGTGAGCCTCCTGGAAGCTTCTCAGATTAATTCTCTATTTGCTTGGGCTGCCAGTCCATATGAAACATGTTCATATATCTTAGTTTAAAATTGGATATTTGATCAAACGTTTTGAGTCAATCCGGATAGAGAAACTGATAAAAAACAAAACAATTCACTACTTTGTTTTAGCGACAAATTGTCGGGTTTGTGACTAGAGCTGAAACTGTTTCTGCTTTTGTCTTCAGGCTGATGGTTGGATGCACTCCTGCCTCACCAGGTGAAGTGAGGTCCCACAAGACTGATATATCTTCTCTGCCCACCACCGAGCCGCCACCATACATTGCTGCAGTTGTACTGAGAATTGCAACAGGTGACAATTTCTCCACCTGTTTTTTGTTTTGGTGTCACATCATTGCTCTTGAGAATCTTCAAATCTTTGCTGTAACATGACCGACTTTTCTCATCTTACTATTGCTGTTGGGTAATTTCATTACCGTAAAAAGCCTAATTATCTTGTAGATGGCTCCTTCACCAGCTTCTACCCTAAAGCTCACCTGCCCATTAGCCTCATGCAGGATAAACCTGTTCATATGGAGCTGAGACTGCTGGAACCCACAGAGCCCACCCTGGTTCTTCTGGTTCACTCCTGCATAGCTTACACTGTAACTCCAGAGGTCTACTGGATGCTGTTTTATGACAGGTATGATTACTGATCCTGAACTTGTATGTTATTTCAAAAAAGTAAAGATTTCTTGGTGTTCTGTTTTATGAATCGTCTTGCCTCTTTTTCATAAAAACGTATTAGAAAAATGAGCTCCTATTCAGAAATGCTTCTTATTTGCGTAGTTTAGTTGAAAACATTATTTTATTTTCAGTTGTAGCAGCCAGAGCATTTCGCAGCTGCTTCCATCCCCAAACGCTCCGCACATCTGGAGGCTTAACGTTTCCAGCTTCCCTTCTCTGCCTCCAGTGAGTGACACCGACGTGACTCACAGAGGTTCGTCTGCACTGGGGGATCCAGAGGTAAGGTCAACCTTGTGAGCTCCTCTTCGTCGGGGCTTGTTTCACACCAGAGTAAGACTACGTTATAAATCAGGAAATCAACCAGAAGATGTGTCATATCTGCTTCATGGAGGTAACATGGTATCAAGCAGTGACCGCGAGGGCGTAAAAAAAAAATAATAATTTGTAGTCACGAAGTTTCAGTCCAGATTTCTAGATAAATTAATATTTAGAAGAAAAAAAAATAGTTTCTAAACAAATTCTCTGCTTCAGTCTCAGTTTTAGTTATGTTTGTTCTTTAGTGTCTGTACCTGGGAGAAGATGTTCTGATGCTGGTGAAGGAACTACAGAGATTCCTTACGCTTGGGGAAAATATAAGAGATGCACAGCTCTTGTTTTTTCCATTTAAACCATTCAGGACCAGTAATTCTCACTGCTGCTTTAGATGCATGTTTGCAAGCTTAGTTGCAAGACGCCCTGTTTTACAGAAAACTGCTTCACCTCTATCCTCTATTGCTGCTAAAGAAAACAAAAACTCCTCAACTAAGGGGAAACTGTTGGAGGTAGCACACAAAGTTTATAAATATATGGAGATTCTGCAGATCATGACAAGATCTGTGAAACCTGCCACTCAGGGAAATAATATGGTGAGGGTGTTTTTGCATTTTCTCAATTTGCTAAAAATAGACAGAGCAAAGTTTTTTGTGATCATGGAGAATTTATGTAAATCTTACTCTGGTGTGACGGACGACATAGTTTAGGTTGCACTTCTCTGGTGAAACACTAACATGATTATTCTATTTTATTTTTCTTGCATATCAGGTATACTTTCTATGCCACACAGAACTGTGCTCAACATTGTATGGTGAGTGTGGTATGAACTGCAACTAAGGTAAGAGAAGAAAAAATTGTAGCTTTTGATTTTAACTACAAATATCCACTGAAGATGTCTTTTTAATTTTGCTACGTAAGACTATTACCATAATAAAAGCAGATATAAACATCACAGGAAGAACACATTAGCTTTGTAATCGTGGCGCGGATTACTCTTAAATCACTGCTTAACCAACACAAAACACATTTTTCATTGCAGATTCCTAAAAAAACTACAATTCCCTAACATCCCTTTCACAGAGTGGTGGTTTTGGTCAAGAAAAATTGCTTGAGCAATATTTTGAAAAGCCAAACACTACCGACTGCTGATGTTATGATGGTCTAAACTTTTTAGTTCTGGCTCACCCTGGCTCATATTTTTAGTTTTAATTGATACATTTCAGATCTTTAGACTGAGCTAAATGCTACTGCTAGAATATGCTAGAAAAGTAAGTCTCCACTTCAGCCCAGGGTTAACCTCTTTGTCTATAAATGTTTAAACAACTTTTAAAATTTTCTTTAGTTATAAAACACACCTAATTAAATTATTAAAATCCTGATTTGCTTTTGCATAGATTGTACCTTTTTTGTTTTGATGACTCATGTAGCATGACTTTATCTCTGCAGGTCCGACTAATGGAAACGGACAAAATAAAGACACTTTTACACATCTGTCATTTGTTTACCAGTAATTTGTTAAGTGTTTGGAGAATGAACTCTAATTCTGACATGGTTTGATTGTTTGGACTTCAATTGTCCATGTGAACATAAAGTGTTGGTCAGGGGGAGGATCTTAATCAACTTACTTGGACAATCGTGTTACTTTTGAAACAAATCAAACAAATTACTTTCTGTTCTTTATAGTTTCAGGTGTGAGTAAATATGTAAAGTTGAAGACAAAGTATTTTCCAGACACCATCCAGTTGCATAAATGCTTTCCCTCCTTCCACACCAAGATCTGTCCTGTCTCCATTCTTCTTCCACATGTACCTTCACACATGTCCTTTGTCTCTTATACCCTTCCACCTTTGCCACTTTATTCCTCCTCCCTTACATCTTAGTATCTCCATTATCTTCCATCCTTGTATTTTTTTTCTTATTTACTTCCTGCATTTTCTTAAAGGAACATGAGTGAGTATAGACAAATATGGATTTTCCATAAAGAATAAAAATGGGTTTGAAAGCTAAACTGTTCTGGTTAACAAGTGCTTTGATATCCTCGGTTAACAAGACTGTGTCTGGAAGAAGACCAGGATAAGTGGGATAAAGCCTGGAGGATATCTTGGGGCAATAATTTATTCTTGGGGGGCATTTTTCTGATGTAAAAAAAATATATATATATTTATCAGAAAAGATGCCTTGGCATTCGTTTCTATCAGAGTTTACATTCCTCTTGGCATTTACCACAAATGTAATCTCCAAACATTCTCTCCTTGGAACCATGGTTCTATACTACATACCTCACTGATAGACTCGTTTATACATCCTGAAGCCACATTCTCTATAACCTTATAGTTCTTGATGATGCAGAAACTGCTTTCAGGTGTTTTATTACAGCAGTAAGAGAATCCAGATGCAGCTCAATCTGCATATTCATATAAAAATATTCACAGAAAAAAAAAGCAAAGTTTGCTAAACACAACTGGTGTTTTCAACCTTTTGTCCATTACTGAAGCATCTGTAATGCTGCTGGGAGATGGAACCGTGTGCAATAAAGATGGAAAGGACGATAAGGTCAAAGTTTGAAGTCTGAGCTGCAACCAGCAGAGGGTGACATGAAGCGGCGTCCAGGTTTATGTTGCGAGAGTCCGAATAATTTACTCAGGATCTTCAGAGTCCCGATGGATCTTTGAACTGAACAAACTGCTGCAGACGACTTGTACAATCTTAAAGGAAAACAGAGGGGGAGGGATTAAAACAGTTTAGGTGGATGACCTTCATAGAGATTAACCGTGTAAACACATTTGTCAGATCCATTCACTTTTGCATGAGTCGAACAGTTGAGCATTCATTACTACACCTGCAGTAACACGCAACAAACAAATGTAGATTTGCATACCAAAAAGACTCCGATTCCAGCAAAGAGGCCTGTCACACTCGGCGCTTTGTTGTCATAGAAGACTTCAATGGTCTCTGGACACTTGTGTGGAAAACAAGATATTGTGAGTTTTCAGGAGACTGCAGTTGATGTGGAGTTTGTAGGATAAAGCGTTCAGATTAGGGTCTTTAACAGTTTTGCTCCTTTCCTCCCACTGTTAGTTGTGGATATTAAAATGAGATTGTGGGAATACCTTTTTAACATGGAATGGAAATTCAGTTTTATTAATAAACCTGAGTTCTTCACAGGGATATAAATATCTATGAAAAATATTTTACAACAAACTAAACTATGTTTCACCAAATGTGACGGATTTAGTTGATAAAACATTAACTCACGTTCGTGTCCACCATGGTATTGTTGACCTTCGGGCAGGTCTTCCTAAAAAACGCTTTCAGCTGGACTGTAGGCACGCCGCAACATGGGAGCTGGAGAAGGGAGACGGAAAACCGTCCAGAGTCAACATTCCCATCAGAAAAATAATAGCAAAATGCTGCTTTCATTTTATTTTCTGACAGTTTCACACATCTTTAATGGTAATATCTTATATCTATCCTTTTATTTGTACGCTGTTAGAACAGGAAAGTCGGACCTTGGTTGTGCACAAAATAAAATTGATTTAGGATGAAGCTAAAGATTGGTTGATGGTACCGAGGCTTGAAATATTATACACTTTTCAGCATTTTATGTTGGAACCAAGAGTTAAAAAATTCAACTGTTTAACTTTATTATTCATTATTTTAGAATATGTTTTACACTTTGTATAACACAACGTGGGATGCCTCTGTCAGCTTTCCACATAAAGCTACATTTGTTCTATTCATCGCTTTGCACTACTTTATTTGTTGTTTATTTCTCTAAACTGTAAGATAAACGGAAGTTCAGAAAAATGTAATGCAAATCTTAATGTTAGTTAAAGGCAGGTAATGAAATGAAGCACTTCGAAAAGTAATATACCATCCAACAGGATGCTTACCAATCTGTGGAGAGAAGTGAGAATAGCAGCGAATGCTTCATCTTCATTCTTTACACAGAGTTTATATACATCTTCGTACAACTTTCCGAGCTTCTTTCCAACCTTATCAGTGACATTTAAACAAATGATCAGAATAAGAACTGTTGACACTGTCCTTGGGACATTTGCTGCGTTTTCATACCGTATCTCGGTCGGTGTAAGCAAGCGCTCCCACTGTGATTTCCCCCGCAGCCAGGAGGAAGAGCAGGACACAGAACTGAAAAGAGAGAAGAGTTAAATTAACCCTTTCCAACTCGAAACAAGTCAGAAAAGTTTATGCTTTAAAAACTAATACAGCAGACTTGACGGGGAAAACTTTCCCTGCGACACTGAAGGTCCTTCAAGCGGTTAGTCTGACCTGAACCATGCATCAGTAAGGAAACCTTTTCTTATCGTAGAGACATGGATGATCAAAAAGATGAGGCAGACATTTTGCTCCTCTGGCCACAATTCTGAAGGAGAGCCTCAACTATGAAATTAAACCGAGTTAAAAGATTCTGTTGTTCTGAAGATGACCCTGCAGTTACCTTCTCTTCAGAGTTTAGATGTTTTGAACACTTCATTCTTCGTGATCTACCATCCTGCAGCTTTTACTTACATTCCTGCTGCAACACTCAAGAACTGGAGGTCATTTAGATGGATTCATTTTAACGTGGATGGTTGAATTTTCTTGCTGCTTTTTTTATTTAAGGAGCATATTTATGAAATCAGACACTGATGTGGGATGAGCAGGCCTGCCTCAAAGCCCGGGTGGGTAGTGACTTTTTACGTTTACTCAGTTAAACTTATTTCACCCACTTTTTAAATTATAATTAAATGCCATATGTTATAGTATTTAACAAAGTTGCCCTTCACTGAATATCTAATGTTTTCCCGTAAAAAAAAAAAAAAAGACCGTCATTAAGGCAATGTTTGCCCTTTTATGCAAGTATTTTTCGAAAAATTTACAAACCGGATTCCAAAAAAGTTGGGACACTAAAATTATGAATAAAAAACTGAATGCAATGATGTGGAGATGGCAAATGTCAATATTTTGATTATTTTTTTATTTATATTTTATTCATAGAACATATATGACGGATCAAAAGTTTAATCTGAGTAAATGTAACTATTTAAAGGAAAACTATGTTGATTCAAAATTTCACAGTGTCAACAAATCCCCAAAAAGTTGGGACAAGTAGCAATAAGTGGCTGGAAAAAGGAAGTTGACCATATAACGGACAGCTGGAAGACCAATTAATGCTAATTAGGTCCATTAACAACATGATTGGGTATAAAAAGAGCTTCTCAGAGTGTCAGTTACTATCTGAAGCCAAGATGGTAAGGGGATCACCAATTCCACCATTGTTGCGCAGAAAGATAGTGCAGCAATACCAGAATGGTGTTACGCAGCGTAAAATAGCAAAGACTTTTAAGTTCTCATCATTAACCGTCCATAACATCATCAAAAGATGCAGAGAATCTGGAACAATTGCTGTTTGTAAGGCTCAACGACGTAAAACTCTACTGGATGCTCGTGATCTCCGGGCCCTTAAACGTCACTGCACCTCAAACAGGAATTCCACTGTCAAGGAAATAACAGAATGGGCTCAGGAATACTTCTAGAAACCATTGTCAGTGAACACAATCCACCGTGTCATCCACCGTTGCCATCTGAAACTCAGTGCAAAGAGGAAGCCATTTCTAAGCAAGCTCCACAACCTCAGACGTTTGCACTGGGCCAGGGGTCTTTCAAAATGGAGTGTGGCAAAATGGAGACTGTTCTGTGGTCAGATGACTCATGATCTGAAGTTCTTTATGGAACACTGGGACGCCACGTCATCCGGACCAGAGAGGACAAGGATAACCCAAGTTGTTATCAACGCTCAGACACCTGCATCACTGATGGTATGGGGATGCATGAGTGCTTGTGGCATGGGCAGCTTGAATGTCTGGAAAGGCATCGACAATGTAGAGAACTATGTTCAGGTTCTAGAACAACATATGCTCCCATCTAGACTTCATCTCTTTCAGGGAAGACCCTGCATTTTTCAACAAGATAATGCAGCCATCACATTCTACAGCAATCACAACATCGTGGCTACGTAGGAGAAGGATCCGGGTACTGAAATGGCCAGCCAGCAGTCCAGATCTTTCACCTATAAAGAACATTTGGCGCATCATAAAGAAGAAGAAGCAACAAAGAAGGCCCAAGACGATTGAACAGTTAGAGGCCTGTATCAAACATGAATGGGAGAGCATTCATATTTCTAAACTTGAGAAACTGGTCTCCTCTGTCCCCAGATGTCTGTTGAGTGTTGTAAGAAGAAGGGGGGATGCCACACGGTAAAAAAATGGCCTTGTCCCAACTTTTTGGGGAGTTGTTGCCACTGTGAAATTTTTGAATCAGCATATTTTTCCTTTGAATTGTTACATTTACTCAGATTCAACTTTTGATCTGTCATTTATGTTCTATAACAAATAAAATATTGACATTTGCCATCTCAAAATCATTGCATTCAGTTTTTCTTCACAATTTGTTTAGTGTCCCAACTTTTTTGGAATCCGGTTTGTACCTTTAGGAGTAGATTTACTACGCCGTACTTTTTGCTTTTACTTCAATGATGGTATTCAAGTCTGTAATAATATATTCTGAGTACTCCAAACATTGTGAGTAATATTTTTATATTATAAAAAATATAAATCTGAGACCAATCAGAATTTGTGTTACGCGTATATCAATTTATGAGCCTTATCAATTTTGACACGGGCTTGATAAAACAAATCTCTCACCACATTCAGAGCAACCTTGCTCTCATTGCATGCGGCATACTCTCCAAATATCCCCAGAGCCGCCTTCACCGAGCCAACGATCACCAGGATATGCACGGCTGATCGGAGAGAAAACAGTAAACGACCTTCGTCCAAAGCAAATATGTCATGAGAAGGAGGCTGCGTGGTTACGGCTCATTTCTTTACTGACCTACGTCAAAGACTTCCAACTCAATGTGCTCTTTGTTGTCGTCCGGGGATGTTGCATCAAACATGTCCCTGGGGTTGTCACGGAAATTCAGCCACATACCAAACACCAACAATGCAAACCCCACTGCCTGTAAAAAAAAAAAACAGGGAAGACATTGGTTTAAATTCCTAATTTTGACTTTCTCACTCAGTACACGTCCACCTCAATACATTAGATTAAAATGTTACCTTTTTTTTACTCTAAAAGTTTAAAAAGTGAACGTCTAAGGAGTATTTACCAATGCAGATAGATTTTCAGCGATATGTAGATGGGAAAATGAAATCTGCTTCATTTGTAAACATCATTTTTATAACGCAACACAATCATTGATTGAACAGCTGACTTGACAGAAAACGGCAAAAAAGTTCAGAACATACAAAGGTCATGGCTAAGGATGCTGGCTGGAATGGAAGGTTGAGTGGAAGGAAAAACTGCTGTGGTTAAAAAAATATAGTTAAGAACAAGGAAAAGGGATTAGCACTGATTCATGATTGAACCTCCTGAAAAAGACCGAGAGAACCTTTAGAGGCTTGGGAAGTTTTACTTTCTGAAACAAATGACAGTATATCAACTTTTTCACCATATTAAACTTGCTGTGCTTGACCCTGTATACAAATCTATCGATCAGTATTTTATTAATCAGGCTTTTAAATTTAAAGGCATCCATATTTAGGTTTATTCAGGTGATCCTGTCCATGGTGCGTGCTCCACTCATTTAAACCATACACTTCTACGCCTGCGTCTTTGTTGTTGTTGTTTCAAATAATTGTTGACATGAGCGGGACTCACCGTGAGGAGGATGTTGAAAGCTATCAGGATGTGTTTGCAGACCAGGCCGCACTTATCCAGGCCGACCAGGAGCTGCCATCGCAGCTCTGTGGCAGATTTTATTGGCAAAACAGTCATCACAAAAAACATATCTAAAAAAAGAATAGAAATATTTGGTAGTCTTACTAATTAGACTGCTGCCGTTATTGTATTGTTCTATATAAAAATAAATACAAGAATACGTTGTTGAAACGTGTCGGGTGTAAAAGTATGAGCCATGAATGAACTTTTTATTCTGCCTGGAGCCTCACATTCAGTTTGAGTGACGCTAATTTGCTTAGCCCCGCCCCATCCGCTCCACTCCAAGCCTCTCATTGGTCAGCGGTGGAGGAGGAGGGGTCAGAAAGTGATCGATCTGTGCATGTTTACATGTTTTTGTTTCCACGAATCTTTCACAGGAAGACAAATACAACACAACTTGTGTCTTGTTTTGGTACCTAGACAAATAAGACAAAATGGTTGATGCACCCACAGATCTTCAGAACTCTCCAAATCAAATCTTATCAGATCCCGAGGATAAATGTACCAATAGGATCTGGAGAGACAACTTGTTTTAGTTCTCCGACTCTGACCACCAAACTCTGTACTGCTGTTGTCTTACCCACAGTAACCTGGGTTAAATGTTTTCAATTAAAAATATAATTGACAGAAATCTAAATCTGTCTGAACATGAGCATAAAAGTTTTTTAAATTTCCTCTTCTTCCTTTAAAGGACGTTTTGAATTAAGATTTATTTAATCCCAGGTCAATGTATAGACATAGTTCTTACAAACATCCAAGAGGACTAAAACCATGTATAACCACGTTTAATATAAAACATTTACATAAAATCTTATTTTTGATCCACATTTATCTTACATTCTGCTTTTGAACAGCAGACCCAGATTAAGGAGAACTGAGCTTGTTTGGGGATCATTATTAGAACAGTAAATGCTGAGATAACAATCAAGATGACATCATTATTGATGTTAACCTTAAAACCAGTTATTGCAGCTCAGATCTCTATTTGCATGTCTGTGCTGGATTACTTTTTATTCCATGTTTAGACTTTGTTGTTCCAACCAGTGGCGTCTTAATCCCGGTTTTAGATGTTTGTTAATACTTTTATATAAATTAAAGGTTTTTCAGCCAAACATGTTACTTTCACTTAAAAATAATCGTTTATGAGCCAACAGTGATGTGACAGGAAATGAAAACGCATTAAGACACTTTTTCTGTTATTTTATGGAAACATGCAAAGCCACCGCCGTTAAGAGATTATAGCAGAATACAGTGCAGTGGTCAGAACTACAAGATACAATGTAAAGAAAAATAAGGCATTCAGCTTTTTAACATAAAACTCTTTATAACATAACGATTTACACCAAATTAATAGTTTTGACTAAGCATTAAAAGACCCCCTTTAAACATGGAGCTGTTTTAATTTTTTTTCTGTAAAAAACCCAACCTGCTTACACTTACTTTCTTAAATGCTCTGTCTATTTTCTGTGGCTCTTAAAATGTTGGTAAGAAATAAAGGAAATGAAAAAAGTGTCCCTTTACACTTTTAAATTTTTACAAAATGGTAAAAAAAAAAAAAGTGATCAAACCTTACTTTATTAGCGCATTGCACAAACACAGGATCGGCTTAATTAAAGGTTTGAACTTTGTAATTTGAACTCAGTACAATCAAAGCATTGAAATGGTTACATTTATCAGCATGATCCCTTCAGTACTTTTAAAAAAAATCAACATTGTCAGCTTGTGGCATCAACAAACTAGCTTAAAGCATAAAAAGTTGCCATCACAGAACAGAAAGCATTGACCTAACGTGTTACAAGGCTGCATGCGTTCCTGTTTATTAAAAAATAAAAATAAAAAGGCTCTGTATGGTTTTGCTACAACGGTTCAAAGATAAATCGGCGTGTTTGCGTCTTCAAATTAACAGCCTGGTTTTCCGGCTGGCAGTACCTGTGAGGTTGGTACGTCTACTGGTAGGCAACATTTTCAGCGGACCGGCTCCAGGAACAGTCGTCAGCAGTTCACTTAAACAAACACACACACTGGAAAAGCTGTAAACACTGATCCGCTGAGACAGTTTCCAGGACTGGATCGCTGAAGATGAAGCAGAGGAGGTGGAGGGTAAACGCCAACCACCCCCCACCCAAACTTCTCAGTACTCAGTGGAATAGTAGGTGGTGACCGCCTGATGAGTTTTCTTGATCTGTGTCAGGAGGATACAGGCGCAGACCAGGGCAGTAATCTGTCATGCAGACACAGAAGAAGGGGAAATAAAGAATGGCAAGAAGAATAAAGACCCCTGCTCCAACCCGGCGCTAACATCCATCCCGAGGGATCCGATCTGGTAGCGGTTCTGCACCTTTAAGGCTGCGGACCGAGATCTGATCGTCCGGGATGGATTTTAACACCGGGCTCCTGCGTTCGTACCCAAAAGACAGAAAGCTGGAAAACATCCTGCATCCAATTTAAACCCACTACCTGCACAAATCACAAACCTAAAGACAGCGCTCAGTGGTTACTAAGAAAACACATGAAGGACAAAATCCAACCCCGTTACATTTAAAAAAGAAAAAGAAACAGAACAAGCTTTCAGTTGTGAAACAAACGATGAATGATGAAATTTGGGAAAGGTAAGTCATTCGTTTCAAGTTGGTGTTTGACACCTCCAGAAGTTTACATGAACCGTTGCCATGGTGATGAATATTAGTTATTCTGGCAATTTAAAGATGATTTAATCCCACTATTTTATGGACATTGGAGAAAATCCCTGAATAAATCAAAGTAAATTTAGTTCTTTTCTGAAAAAAGAACAAATTGGCTTTTTAAATTCCTAAATGATGACATTCATGTCCATGTTGCACATAAGTAAACTTCTGACTAGGTATAGATGTTTTGATAAGAGAGATTCGATTTAAAGCACTTGCTGTCAGAACTGTCACTGATTTACAAGAAATTTATTATAATCAGCAATTTCCTGAAGAATGAGACTCCCAAAGTAGGAGGCATTATTTAACTGGAGGGATTTTTGAGGATCAAGCATGATCATGCTGGTAAAAGCAAAGCGTATGTCTCATCAGACATTGTGGAACACCACAATTCCAGAAAAAGTCAGACTGACATCTGACGAGAAGATTCTCAAGGCTGAGTCGCGGGGATGTTGATCACAGACAGAGGCGTGAAGACGACCGGGTCCTGATTAGGGAAGGAGTTGGAGGAGACGGTGACATGCTGAGGATACGCCTGAGGAGCATCCAGGGAGGGCGTGCTGGAGTTCAGGATAATGTACTGAGGAGACGAGGAGGCGCGCTGAATCTGTGAAGCGAGCACTCCGCTGAAAATCACAGCTACGATCTTTTGGAAGCAATGATGGAGAAAATGGGAAATAAAATAAAACATGAGCAAAACACTAACTGAAGCTTGTGGCTATAACCTCTCTCCTATCTTCATTTAATTGATTCTGCACCCTCGGCTATACAATCATATTTGATGTAATTTAAACTTCTATGAATATATTAGAGATGAATGTGAAAAACTGATCTTTATTCGTCACCCTGCTTCAAACGAACCATCATTTCCTGCATTAGAACAAACAAATGTGCAGATTTTGCCTACCAGGAGAGCTCCGGTTCCGACAAAGACGCCCAACACCAGCGGCGCCCGGCTGTCGAAGACGTTGACAATGGTAACAGGACAGTTCTGTGTGGGGACGAAACAAGCTTTGAGTCCCTAATACAAAAACACAGAACCCAGAACAAATCCACCAGAACACAAACTGATTTTTCAAAGGCTTGAGCTTAACAAGCAATAGTGCATCTTAGTGCTGTTCTCAGTTTATAAAGATAAAAACCAGGGTGTAAAGCTGGGTTTACAATGGCAATTAAAGCCTATTTTAATTGGTTTAAGTAGCAAATATTCCCTCATATCCGTTAATTTACACATTAGAAACCGTCCTAACTCTATCACGGAAGCTAACATCTTCATGATCTTCGTCCTTGCAGGTACAACCAACAAGCGGCAAAGAAAATTACAGTTTAGGGTTCGGAGTGCTTAGAAGTCCTCAGACTTGATAAAGTGCCCCAAACTTAATCTCAAATTTGCTCCCAAAGCTGCATTTTCTTTGTAATGTTTAAATAACTAAATCCCTGTATGTGCGGCTATATCATACTTTGGAGTCACATTTCACAGAAAAACCTGTAGATTAAGTGAATTCATAAAAATCAGCGGGTAGAGCAGGCTTGGACATGAACTTTTGTAGAAAACCTTAAAAATAGCATTTTATTGTAATGACATAATAATCATCCAAATCTTAATTGTTTTGCTTTTTTTTCTGGGAGGGGGGCCTCCATCTTAACAACTTTTTCTGTTTCTGGTTGCATTATTACTTCTTTAAACAGGATGTCTACAAGTTTCCGTTTTCCTTCCTGTTACCTTGGGCTATAAATTAGAGCTGAAACAGAGACCTAGTTCCCTCAAGACATCCACATTTCTGAATAAACAAGAAAACATGTGCGGGCTTTACAGTAAGTCTGAAAATACTCCAGCTGATTTTAAACTCGTCCGTGCTTTCAGTCAATGCTTTGAGAAAAGGATTTGGACATGTTTATATTCTGTCATTTGGGATTTTATGTGGTAGACCAACGCTAAGTAGAGCAGAACTGCAAGAAAATTCATTTTCACTACGATAACAGCTCTTGTTAGAATTGACTTGTCTATGTTACGTTTACATCAATAATTTCCAAGTTATAAATATGTTTTAACTCATACTAGTTTGCGCACCAGCTTTATAGAATTTCATGTGACCTTTCTATGTATTCAGAGTTTTACTAGAGCTGGAAGCAGTGGGATTGTTGCATTTTGATACGACTGACATGATCCCATCTGTCAATAAGCAATCGACAATTTGGCACAAAGTGAAATTTTCTTTAACTGTTAGCCTCCGACAAATTTGCCGGGGTTTAACTTTGCGAACGCGCTGCACTTGTACGGATTTAGCAAAAGATAACTTAAAAAATGCCTAATCTGTAAACAATAGATTATTGCACACAGTTAGTCGTGCCCCAATAAAAACACGTTTGTTGCTGCAGTTGGATTTTCTCAAGCATCAAATCAAAGAGCGACTCACAGACATGATGAAGTGCTCCATAAAACCGCTTGGTTTAGGGCAGGTTTGCTTCACGATCTCGATCAGCTGGACTCCGGTGATCCCACAGCAGTGAAGCTGCAGAGCAGATGCCAAGCAGAGGTCAGTGAGGACGCCAGGAGAGGGAAATACATTTCCATACTGGCGCATAACTTCTCAAATCTTACACTAACATGTACAAAACCAACAGGTTTATCTTATAACAAGGGAACAGTGGACACTCACTGAGCTGTGGATGAATGTGAGAGTGACACCAATGGCTGAGTCCTGGCTGTTCACATAGAGGGAATATAAACTAATGTAGAACTCTCCCAGTTTCTCGCCAACCTTAGGGAGGAAAATCCAGACGGCTGATTACAATCACAGGTTTTTTGTTTCTGACAACTCGGGGGGGGGGGGACCGATGAAGTTGTGCTTTTACCATATCGCGGTTGGAATAAGCGAGCGCTCCGACCACAAACTCAGCGATGGCCAAAAAGAAGACCAGGGAAGCAAACTGATCGGACAAGAAGAAACATATTAATGCACAACAGTGAATAAAGCCAACAAGTTATTTAGTGTTCATCTGATATGCAAAAAAAAAAACTATGTTTCTGCAATTATCTTACTCTGCAGTTAAGACTACAGAATAACATAATAAAAAAAAAATACCAACACAATGTAGAACACACTGGGGTTTTTTTAGGGTAAAGCACTAAAACATACTTTTAAATGCAAAATCTTTTCTTTAAACATCCTGTAGATTTCATAATTCTGAGATTGAATCATTGAAAAAAACACAAACACACAGAACTCTGCTTTTAATATTGATATCTGTTACTCTGATGCATTCTGGTAAACGTATTACTACAATCACTACCATATAAATGAGTCTTGCTTAACAAACACATCTTTGAACATCAGATCATTTATAAAAGCCTGAAAAGATGCCAAACCTGTTTTATGTTACGTGCTCAACTACAAATTAATGCTGCAAAAACAGTTGCTGTTTCTTTAAGGAGGTGTGTGTGTGTGTGTGTGTGTGTTGTCTCACTATTTGGAGAGCACTTTTCTTCTCATTGCAGGCGCCGTAGTCTCCGAACACAACCACAATCAGCATGATCGAGCCGAGCACTATCAGTACCGTCACACCTGAAGAAGCAAAGAGGAACCGCTTGTTTTGAAAACCAGGATCTCAAACAAATCTGTAAAAAATAAAAATAAAAACTAAGGTGGAGACTCACAAACCTATGACAAAAGCGCTGGAGTTCAGTACGTCTATCTCAAAGATTCTCCTGGTGTTCGCGCTGAATCTCATCCACAAGCCAAGGCCTAAAAATGCAAACCCCACCACCTGAGCCACCGGAGAAGAGGTTAAGCAGGTTAAGCTGTGAAACCACATTGAATCACATATGGAATTCTATGGTTGCTCCTTGGGCTGCACAATGTATCGACATTTTGCCACTTTAAGAGATAAATAATAATTTAAAACGGAGATGTATGACATAATAAATTACAATCCTCACGTGATATCATTAGGTTTAATATCATGTAGCTAGGTATTTATATTATTACTGTGCTATAAGTATAAATTATCACTATCTATCTATCTATCTATCTATCTATCTATCTATCTATCTATCTATCTATCTATCTATCTATCCATCCATCTTATCAATTTAAATCTGTTAATTTCGTAATTAAATGTTTATTTTTTCATTATAGTCTTTCAAACACCTGAATTTGCACATAAATTGACAATTTCTTTGTCCATCTGGTTACTCAGCGCACAAGCAGTCATTTTTAGAAAAAGATATTATTGCTTATTACTTACTTACTTATTATTACTTATTATTATTGTTTAAGTAGTGCTACTCTTACTTGAGTGTGACGTCTAATTAACTTACTCTCTATCTAATAACTAGATAGAGAGGTAGATTGAAATGATCTTGTAGCAAAACACTCAAATTTAATTTCCCTTTTAAAATAAATAAATAGCAGCTGATTTCCAAATAGGTTCCCTATTTCTATGTGATACGTTTGGCTGTGGTGACAGACCAAAAATAAACTAAAAACCTGACCATCAAGCCTGACTGTTGGGTGAAAATGGTCCCATTCAGACAACATGGGACATTTCCGAAAAAACGAAACCGCTCCGCTCTCTGCCTGCAACCGCAGCACACACCTAACAGTGCGTGGGCTTCCGCGGCCTGGCCTGCGTCTTAGAGCAAAACAGCTCTGGTCTCATTCTGGCAGCCTTGTCGTTACACGGACTTACAGCGAAGATGAGGTTGAAAACGATGAGGATGTATTTGCACAAGAGTCCACACGCGTCGACAGCCATGGTGGAAGAGCGGCTGGTTATATTGCGCACTTGTAAAGTCTGGAGGACAGAAAAAATTGATACCACTTAAAATAAAAAGGATGCCAGTGGCGGAGCTCCAGCAGGTTCAGGTGGAGATTAAGAACAGCGCAGTAATTACGTTTAAAAAACATAAAACCTTAGACATTCACAATGGAAAATATAAATCTACTAACACGAGTCACGTTTTAAAAGAACCTGCAGAAAAATGGCAGCTTAAATTATCTTCGAGTAAAACACATACCGTGGGATGTTTTCTACAAGCAGCACGCGCCACGGACACAGCATCAGACAAACCTGCGTGAAAAACCGTCTTCACCTCAACGTGCGACAAGCCCCGCCTCCCCAGCCTCCCCCGACCACCCCATTGGTCCAGATGTCTGACTGATGGGAAGCCGAACCAATGAGTGGAAGGAAGGTTTCTGTTGAAATGAAGAAATAAATAAAAACAAAACTTAAGGAAACGAAACGAAACGAGACCTTTTGCGTTATGATCGCAAGACGAGATAAATCTGTAACTACGCTGGTGTTGTACTATTAAAATTGCCTCTAGCTCAGGGAGAATCATGTAATCTTTCATAAAATATAGTATATTGTTTGGTAAAAAAATGAATTATTCATCTGTCTGATTTGTGCTAGTTCTTTGTGCAATAAGACACAAAGAACACCAAATTACATAGTTTTGGAAGGGTTAACCCCTCACTGAAGGTCATCCAGCAGCCTAATGGAAAGTAAGACCTGGATCCGTTTGTTAATTCCTGTAAGAGACGGCATATAAAACTAAAGCATATAGTCTCTTCCGACTTTTCCTCTCAATATTCACATGGCTAAAGCTCGTATTGTCTGAAGAGGCCTGTTGTGCTTCACTAGGGGATCATGACTGGTTTTGTTTGATATAGAATGTTAGATTAGTAGATCGGTTGTTTGTATGTCAACTAGATTGCTCCAGTTAGGTAGATCAGACGACGTTTGGTTTGTGTGTGACAGTAGGTTTTCTCTGATGCTCTTGACTTTGTAGCTGCCTGCTCTGAGCCTCGCCCTGTTAGCATGATAAGGGCAAGAACAAAGGTATGATTTAGTAATGCATTGTGTGTAACCGTATGAAGATGTTATTCTTTAACTTTGCACGCTCACGCCTGCAAGCTCTCGCCACTCATAAGGCAATGGCACATGGGTGAAGTCCTCTTTGGGCGCAGAAAACTGGTAAATACAGACTGTAACTATTGACTTAGAAACGTGTGAACGGATTGGTCAGCCAGCTGATGCTTATTTATATGAACTGATCAATCTTTGTAGGAAATTGATAATAATAATAAAAATGTAAGTCCAACCATTGATTCCCTTTATTTTTAAAGGTTTGATCTCACTTGATTCGGTTTAACAATCCACATACATAATCAGGGTCCTGGTTGTCAAAATCCGATTTATAGAAAAGAAACAAATGTCTAATAGTCAGACTGTAACATTTAAATAAAAACCCTTTCTGCACATCACATGTTTTCAAGGAGTTTATTAGAATACAAACTAAATGCTGCCTCACCTTGTTTGTTTTTTGCTCCTGGAAAAACCCTGAGCCCCAAGGTTTCTAAGACCTAAGCACACCTTACCCTCAGTGGAACATGGTGGTGGCACCATCTGGTACAGTGGTCGCTGTTCTTTTCTTCAACAGAAACAAGGGGAAGATAAATGGAAAACCGGACAGAGGTAGCAAGACTAAAGACACTGGCATGGTTTTTGTCTTCCAGGGAGATAATGACCCAAACACTAAAGCCAGAGCAACAGAGATATTGGTTTAGGTATATTGAGGTTAGAATGGCATGGTCTGGTTCTGAGACTGCTAGATTGTGAGCTATGTTTCAAAGAGGAAAGGACTTTCTTTTTCGATTTTTATTTATAACGCAAATGTGCAAAGGATGCATTGTCGTTCCTTCGTCTATAAGCTTCTACCTTCTTGATGTCATTCACGTAAAATTGGTAAAATGCATTGAAGCCTTATAACAAGAAGTGTGAAAAGGTTCAACCACAATGGAGTCATTTGTATCATACTGGGTCTAATTATGTTTTTGTTTTTTTTAAAGGGAGAGGTTTCTTTTATGTAACAGCTATTTTCAGAAGTGATACGTTTCCTCAGCCTTTGAGGTCTGTCGCTGTGTTAAAAGAGTGATGTCTTTGTCTGCCTCACACTGGCCTTGTCTCAGCGTGGAGTTATGTGATCCCCCACCGCCATTCATCACTGCAGGTTCAGTGGGTGGCACAGGGACAGGTAGAGAAGAGAGAGAGAGAAGCAGGCTGATGGAGAAACTCACAGAAATGGACAGAAGAGAATACGCACCCAGAGCCGCTCTCAATTTCTGGTATGCACACTTCTCCAATGTTGAAGACTTAGAGTTTTTGCACTTAAAGCAAGAACTCACTCACAACTTCCAGACTATGATTCAGTTCTGATTGTAAATATTGTGTTGATGGTGAAGCAGAGGAAAATGGAATTAGTGAAGCTTAGAAGGAGTTACTGAATCCTAAACTATGTGAATCATTAGTACTTAGAACATATCACCTCTGTTTTGGGATCCTTACGCTGGCTCCCCATTCATTTTAGAATTAATTTCAAAGTTTTACTTTTGGTTTACAAGGCTCTTAATGGACAGGCGCCTGCCTACATCAGTGAACTTCTCCAGTACCAGTCAGCCAGCATGTCCCTCAGGTCATTTGGTAAAGGACTATTAAATGTACCTCGATCTCGCCTAAAACAGAAAGGTGATAGGGCCTTTGCTGTGGCTGCTTAGACATCAGATATGCCCCCACTGGATCCACCTTTAAATCCAGATTAAAAACTCACCTATAATCATTAGCTTTCCCAGTCATTTAGTCCTCTCATTTCGGGTGTTTCTGTGTTTTTAGGTAATATTTGTGGTTTGTTGATTGCCAATGTATGCTCTTTTATTATTATTTTATATTCTTCTGTACAGCACTGTGGTCATTTTAGCTGTTTTAAATGTGCTTTATAAACAAAGGTATATTTAACATGTTGGTATATTTTAAAACTCAGTGGGGTTTGGTGATGCAGATAAATTTGATCATGAATCAAATTATCCTCAAATGCATCTAAAGTCGGAAATGATAAAATGATTTAGCTGAAACGAAAATGTTTTGTGTTTCGCCTCAGATTTCTTTTCTTTTCTTTTTTCTTTACCTTGTACACGAACATCCAGGCTGTACGAAAAACCAAACGACTGAAATAAGCAAACTCAAACAATAATTTTCAACTTGCAAGGTTTTTTAGAGCCACAGCGGCCGGTTTTTCCCACTCATGTTTATGATGCTGTGTAGCCAAGAAAAAAAATTAACTGTTAAAGATCATCCAACCTTCTCTATTTGTTGCAGAATCCAGTCTCTTGTAAACCAAACCTTTTAACTTGCTAGTTCCCATGCCTGTGTAAACGTACTTCCGCTTTATTAAATTAAACTAATATATATGCAAACATAGATAAATAAATATTTGTTATTTATAACCAAAAAAATTTTCAACAATGAATTGTACATGTTTATGTGACAAGAGAAACAAATCACAAAGATGTGAGATAAAACCAAGAGAAAAGAGAGATTTGTTTTTGGGACGTTGTTATTTTATCTCCAACTGTGGTGCAAAAACATAAAAAATGTAATTTATAAAAAACAAACGTCTTCCAAATAGTTTTTTTTTTTTTGCACATTAAAATGATTATTTTCCCACGGGTAAAAACAATTTTGTTGTCCTAATCTTTTTTTGATTGATGATTACCGCGGACCAAAAATTTGAGATTCAAACTGAAAATATTCTCTTTATTTTTTTAAGAAAAATAATTGCAATAAAAACAAAATTATAAAATGAAAACAAAAAAAAAAACACAGACTAAATATCCCAGCTTGTTTTGCTTCACTTGTTCAGTGACATCAGAAGAGGCAAACAGATCTGTATCCTTAGTAAATGCAGGCAAGTTTTGATAGACCTCAAAATCTTTCTGTCTTGCCAAACATTTCAACTAAAGGATTTTTGCCAGAGCTTGACCCTAATGACCCCCTAACAAACTGACGTGTCTTATAATAGTTTTCATAACTTATGCCAGCATGATTTTATTTATATCTTTTCTCATTGTTTACAATTGATTTATGCTCATTTTTATATACGTTCAAATGATTAAACACCATATTTTGCGTGAATTGCTCTAATTTGATTCATCATTTCACCGTTTTTTTTTCTGGGGTTCTTTGATGACCTGGCATTTCCACGCTGTCCTGATCTTCTCCACTAACTTCTTTAATGTGTTTTATTTTTTGCCAGATGGTGCTGAAATCAATCTTAGCTATCGTTTCGATGTGCTGATTTGTTTAACAAGTGTTTATGACTAAATAAAATGATTTTCTTGTAACGAGCCTTGAGATGACACTATATAAATAAACTGAATATTAAATCTTATGTCACGCATAAAGAGAAGAATTAAAGACATGCAGTTAAAATACTAAACATTTGCATCTTTTTGCATTGTTTGAGTAGACGTATGGACATTTTCAAAGTTCATCCCAGATTCCTTGAAGGTGTTAAATGGAATCTGGTCAAAACCTCATGTACATTAAAATAAACATGATGGAGCTGTCCAGTAGCCATACCTATTAGAAAGACGATGAATTGCTTATTATCCTTTCAAACTAAAGCAAAAGAAAACCAGCATAAAAATTGGAAGAAAACAGAAAAACTAGCAAGTCTGGAAAGACCACTGGGGTGGCAGCATCATGTTGTATAGGAGTTTTCCAGAAGAGACTGCACATAATAGATGAGTTTGGTTTTTTAAACGAGCATTACCATACCGTCTTTATCGTATGGTAATGCTGACCCTAAGCAGAAGAGTTAAATAAGTTTCAAAATAGCTTAAAGACAAAGAAATGATGATGTTTTGAGGAGACCATCACAAATCCCTGATCGCAGGAAGGGTTATAAACGTTGTGTAAATGTGGTGGATGATGTACCTCAGTCCCAGCAAACACTGGACCAAAGTTTTTGCAAACTATGATGAGAAGTTCGACAAAGGTAATTTAACAGGTTTGACCCAGAAGTGAACTAATTATTAAGGAATATGGATGTTAACTTCTTAATTTCACACTAACTATTAAGTCAGATTCAATTTAGTTTGAAAGCACCCTAGAAAATCCAATATATTTTATAAGGTCAGTGAAACAAAACGTTTTAACATCACTGTGTCAAAGCAATACACATAAATTACCCCAAAAAAATTAAAAGCTGAATTCTAGGAAGTGATGAAAAAAAAATCGATTTACTTAATTTTGCCCTGACATTGTTGGGCATGATCAGAGCAAATTATAATTAAATTAAATATCCTTTGGGTATGTTATTTCTTTCCACTAGGGGGCATGCGAGCATTAGAAAAAGTCTAAATACATGCAACCTCCTGAAAGGTATGAGTAAAAAACTAGTGATCAATCTGGTTTGTTTATCTACAGTAATGCAGTTTAAAGTCGTTTTATTTTTTTGTACAGTAACACACAAATATATTTAAATAACAATAAATATTGTTTGAATTAAATTGAATTTGAGTAGATACTTCAATATTAAGTAAAGCAAAAATAATATCTAATAACAGTAAATTATTTATACATATTAAATGTACTTTGTGTTTTCTAAACAATTAAATTACTTTTAAAAACAGCAGACTACATCACAATTTAATTATTTAATATTTAACTCTGAAACATGATTTGAGTACGTATTAAAATATGAAATATGTTTTTTTTCGTTCAATATTAATTTAATAGATTTATTTATTCTTTCAATACTAAACAAAATAATACGAATAAATGCAAAATACGGGACGTTTAAACCTGAACATATATTTATTTATTGTTTAATCTGTAAATAAAATCTAAGGCTGATACTTCGATTTATTCTAATTTTTTTGATGTTAATATGTGTCAATTATGTAACTACAGCAATGTCATAAATTGTAGATAAATTTAAAGTGACAGTTTGTTTATTGAATTGTGACATTTTTAAACATTTTAAACATGTGTAATTGTTATATTTGTTTATTATAATAAAAAAATATGCATCTTTCTTTGATTTTCTCGACGAATTTTAAAAGTAATCCTGGAGGAGGAGGAAGAGAGGGAGTCATGGAGGAGGAGGCGTTTTAGGGAGACAGGAGAAAGGCGCTGACCTCAGACCAGTCAGTCTCCTGCGTCTTCTCCCGCCGCCAGCAGAGGAATCTGACCTCAGATCGGTGCGCCGCGTCTCCCTGTCCGGGACTCTCAGCGGAGGAAACCGTGAACCGTCCGCAGCTAGCTCCACGCGCAGAGACTCATCCGCGGCAGACCGCGACGACGGAGCAGAATAAGCGGCGGCGAAGGAACTGGAAGACAGGCAGGAGCATCGCGGAGGAGTTTTCACGCAGCAGCACAGCTTAGCGGGGAGAGAGAGAGAGAGCGAGCGGACAGAGGCGGCGTAGAACGCGGAGATCAAACAACTCAGCTCATTTCCAACGTTTTCCGTTCTTGCCAGCGACGCGTTGATAAGGAGAGCTAGCGGAATGTAATGCTAGCCAGCTAGCTAGTGTTAGCCGGCTAATTAGCTCGTCAGGAGCCCTTCAGTTGGACGTGTGGTCTTTATTAAAATAGCTCCCAGTTTGGCGTCCTTGCACTTTTTTCCACTCACCCTCTCTCTGGAAAAGACTGCCCTGTTTTTATTGTCTGGAGAATTTGTTTTTTTTTACCACGTTTATTATGGTCTGCCTCTAATAGCCAACGCCAAGTGAGACAATAAACAGAACGACATCTCCATATTGATGAAGAGCTGTTTCCAGGGTTAGTTGCTTTTCTTTTAGGCGAACATCAAAGCTGTGAGGGAGAGAAAGAGAAGGGGACTTTTTCTTTTTCTTTCTTCATCAGCGACTGTCTTCCGTCCAATGTTAATGTCGACCGACGTCGCATCCATAATGCTTCCCGTTAACCGGGGAATGATGGAGAGGGACGCGGACGCGGCCGCCGGAGCCGCGGCTGTCCGGGGGATGAAGCGCGGAGACCCGGAGCCCGACGCTCAGACCGCCGCTGCCCTGGCGGAGCTGGCCGGCGCGGAGTGCAAGAGGCCGAGGATGGACGGGGAGATCGGACAGGTATGGAGACACGAACGAGTCACATCTGGGAGCGTTTAGCTCACTTAACATCTGCCTCCCAGTAAAAAAGGATCTACCGGAGAGAGAGAGAGGGGGGGGGGCTAAAAAAACCA
The DNA here is from genome assembly GCA_032876305.1 of Orestias chungarensis. NCBI lineage: Eukaryota > Metazoa > Chordata > Actinopteri > Cyprinodontiformes > Cyprinodontidae > Orestias > Orestias chungarensis. The sequence goes on from JAVLVB010000252.1 coordinate 920,210, forward strand.
GAGGGGCCATTTTCTCTGTTTCTCATTGATCGCGATCATGCGGATGGAAGCGCGTTAAAGCGACGCCTTATTTAATGTTCTTTGTTGAGATCGGCGAGGCAGAGCTGAGGCGCAGACAAAGGTAATCTGATACGGGCTCCATTGCTGTGACAGACCAGCAAAGATCAGAGCCGCTCATCATGCCTGCCTGGGCTTCATCACATGCTTGCTGGTGCTGTACATATACATATATATGCATTCACCTGGAAAGTAAAATAGCTGTGATAATGATGCTGATCATACCCCCCCTCTCTACTTTAATCTGACTAGGTGTTAAAGAGTGGGAGACACAGACAGGATTGGGGGAGGGGTCACTGGAGTGAAAGACAAAGAGCAGTCTTTTTGCTGGAGGCTTCAAGGAGCAAAAGGGGGCTCCAAGGTGGTGGTGGTGGTGGTGGTGTCCTTAACATGGGTCTTTCCTGATTTCATGACTCCACAGCTGAGACAACAGAGCATCAGCCGGAGAGCTTCAGGATGCTCTCCTCGGATCCGCGGCGATCCGTTCCTAATGTAATTTTAGATTTCTTTTTTTTTTTTTCCACACCTACACGCTCGTTCTTTTCGGGCGCCTCTAAGGCCAGTCGTACAGGGGAGGCGTTTTGGGGCGAAAGAAAGCCCGAGCCGAGGGCAGCAGAAGGCCATAGGTCATCTCTGTGCTGGATCTGCACACTGCTGGTCAGCTGTTCGGAAAAACTACTGTTTTCTTACTCTTGCTGTGAAGGCAAATGAGTATATTTGGGAATATTTCTGGTTTTGAGATTCTCACTTAAAATTTTTTCCCCAACTGAAATCCAGGCAAATTTGGAGGTTCCTGCAGTCATGGCAAGATAAAAATAATATTACAATGATCAACTGACCTCCTTGTTATACCTTTTCTCTTTAAAAGGAGCAAAACAGGAAATCAAGATGTTTTTCTGCAGATAAAGCAATTTTGTTAGAAGCTGCTTTTCAAAGTCGGTTAAGTTACATAAAAACACAAACTGCAAAATGATAGAAATAAACACTGGTTGTTCATTTCGGCTCAGTTTTGACTTATTAAGGAGGTGATACTGATGGAAATGCCGATATGTGGTGCATCTCTGACTCAATTCAAAAGCTTGTACATAAACGCACTTTAATAGAGGAATTGTAGAGAGGCCAGGTAAATTGGCTTTGATGCATAGATGAGGTTAAGCTTTTAATTCATTTTGGATTCCCGGCTAGTTCTTTAATTACTTAACCTGTAGCATGAATGCTGGTTTATCTTTAATGTGTTATATTATGTTGCATTACTAAAAACAGGTTCTGGGTAAAATTGAATCTGCAAAGTAAATCTCTGCAGAACACTTTTTCTTTTAATCTTATGTCACATCATAGGCTTCCTGCTAGTGGAACGACTATAACTATAACGACTATATGTCGACCATAACTGTCTGGGGCAAATTAAAGAAAAAATAACTTAGTAAACAGGTGAAGCCATGATGAACAGAAGAGATGTTTTGTAGGTGGATTGAGATCCAGGGATGGATTTAAAGCTTGCGGGTTGGGAAGGTTGTGCCTGGTTGAATTGCACCAAATATGGAGAGGAAAGCAGAGTCGTAGAGATGTGTTTGGGAATCGTTAAGATGTCAGAGGGGCCAAAGAGAGGCCTGGATCCATCAGGGAAGACAGCGACGGCGTTGGGTGCGGGAGAGATAAGCAGCAGGGATTTGAATAAAAATGAGAAGCACTTCAAAGACGGTAAATAGAAGAATAGCACCAGTAAAAGACATTGAGAAAGGGTGGGGGTTCAGGCGTAAGATCCCGGTCAGGGTGGTGGAGTTGAGCTCTGGGAGGGTGATGTGCTGCAGGAGCCGAACGCCTCAACACAATCACGGCAGGATTCCCTCTGAGGGATCCGGCAGGGCGCTGACCTTCCAGGCTGCCAGTAAGTCAGCGCTCCTCCCTTTGTTGCTCCAGCTCTGCGGCTCCATCGCCCCTCCTCCTGCTTGTCCTCTGATTTGTCCCCCTCTTGCCCCCCACCCTCAGGCTTATTTCCAGATTGCTAATTGACTCCTGATATGCAGGCTTTCAGCGTACCAATAAATTGGAGTCTCACAGCTAGTCCCCCCCCCCCCCTTCCCTGCCATTTTTGATTATCTTTCCATTTCTCAGTCCATCTCCTCCCCTCTCCCCCCCTCCCTACTCCATGATGGCTGTATTGATGTTTACCCTTGAGGCAGCGCCGTGGAACACGCGGATGTAGCAGGAGTACAGTTTTCTAACTCTCCCTCTCGTCGTATGCTGCTCTCTCTGATTTAGAGAGCCGATTTGTCCTATCGCTGGCAGTAAAGAGGCTTTGTGCAGCGCTAACGAGATCAAAGCTTATTTAGGCGAGGGCATTAACCAGGCTGATCGCTGTGACGGCCCGAATCCGGAGATGGAGGGACTGGATGAAACAGAACAAATCACAGATTCCTGTTAGCTAGCAGATAATAATGGTTACATGTTTGGATGCGTGTGTTTGGGGCTCAGAATGCAGATTGTACCTAAATACTCTATCCTTGATGTTGAGAGTGCAATAACAAGTTTAAAGTGGCTTCAAATATAAAACCGTTAAAAAGATAAAGCTGCATATTTAAGTTAATATGTTTAGGAAAATGTGTGCACATATATATATATATATATATATATATATATATATATATATATATATATAT
>JAVLVB010000252.1:923026-969710 GCA_032876305.1 Orestias chungarensis
TATATATATATATATATATATATACACACACAATTTCCTAAACATATTAACTTAAATATGCAGCTCTCTCTCTCTCTCTCTCTCTAAAAAAAACAACAAAAAAAACAGCAATAATATTGGATGTCGATATCGGCAAGAAATTTCACATTAGGGCATCTGTAATTGTATTTCCTTTGTTGGGAGGCTTTACTTTTTTTGCTTTTGAATTTCAAGTTTCAAGATCAGAACATAAAGTATTCTATAATGTATGTAATTGCAATTGAAAATGTTATAATCTGTGGAATAACAAACAGTTTTAGGGCCCTGTGGACTTGTATGGTCCATTCAAATGATCAGATAATTTCTAAAATCATTATACTTCAAATTTTATGTCCTTCCAAATATATAATCAAAGTTTCCTTTGGGATTGCGATATTGCACACTGATATTGCTATGGTAACTGTGGCTTTGAATATTATGCAGCTGTAATGTATGACCTTAGTAAAAAGTTTGCCTTTTATTTAAACAGTTCAATTGTAATCGGCAGGTTTATAGTCAATCTTTGGCTCAACTTTTTCACTTTGAATACGGAAAACATCCCCCCAGATTGAACTGGTTTTGTGTAGCCGTGGCAATTTTTGAGGTAAAGTGTGCTGCTTTGATTTGCAGGAGGTCAAATATGATCTTCTTCGGCCTGAATTCAGCTTCTCTGCTCCCAGATAATGATTGCCGTTGAACTTTGAGCCACAGCGCAGTGGAGTCACCCTTGACTTTTGAACCGGCAGTGATAAGCTAAAAATTCCCGAGACAAAGTTGCTCAATTCATATTTTCTCGCTCTCTCTCGCTCTCTCGCTCTGTTTACATAAGTGCAGCAGTCGGATTGCCAAAGTGTCGGATAAAAGATGGAGGGGGGAGAGTGGGTACGAATACAAGAATAGATCACGTAAAACGACACCCGGCCATGCCTGTTAGCATGCCACTTACATGTTCAACCCCCCTGTATGGTCATCATGCAACACAGCGTCACCCTCCCTGCATGTCTCCCTTCCCCAAGGCTGCCCCCAAACTGTCACATGTGCTCCCGTCTCCACCCACCCACACAGCCAAATGTCAATGCAGTGTTTCCCTTACATGGGGTCATCCGTGATGTGCTGCCGCTGTTCTGTGTTTGCAGAGTGTCACGAATTATGCGGTCAAACCTTTAGAAAAGTGAGTGGTACATGAACGCAATTACACTGAGGAAAACTTTTGGCAGTAACTTTAAACAATGCTAAAATTCAAGTTTTCACGCACTTTGTAATTTAGGATTAACTGGCTTTACCAGCTTTTTAATTTTGTTTTGGTTCCACTAACCCAATGTACTATATTAGTTCCACTTACTCAACTGTATTATAATAAGTTATAACATCAAAATTGTTAATGTTTTATTTGACAAAACAAATCGCCTATTGCTGTATTTTTTTCATAAATCGTGTAAACTTTTTGAAAGAAAATGGAGCCTGACATACTACTAGCTGGCAAAGCAACCAATCCAAGAGCCTTATTTATTCCCCTTAGCGCTGATTGCCTATGTTTTGGCATCTAGGGTTTTACAAAGATACTTTCTACGCTATGTATTAATGTATATTTAATGTTTTAACTATAAAGATAGACAGTTCTATGCATTTGTAGATGTTGTTTAAAGTATTTCTTCAATATCTGAGCCTGAGTGTAAATTATAAGCAGAGTCGATGTCACATGCGTAAAGGACTATGAAATATAAATCTGTTGTTTGCTGCAACTTTAATAGGAGAAAGTAATTATTCAGCTAACACACATGCAGATGGAATTAACGCAGTTCTGTTAGTTTGCTTCGCTGAAACAAGTCAATTTCGACCTTTTACCTGGACCCTGACTTCTTCAAGTCTATCAACATTTTCCAAATACATCTACAGAGGTTGAAAATGCAAGAATAAGATAGCAACCTTACTGTAATATGTTCAGCCTTCATGTTAGCAGCTGAAAGTCTGGTTCTCTCTCACTGCCTAAATGAACTTCAGACATGCCTGAACTTGTTGTAGAAAATGTAGATATTTCATCTTACTTGGTGGGATAAAGTGAACGCTTAGAGGTTTTGAGGTCATGGCGTTTATTCATACAGCAAATCCAATCTAACAATTGACATCTCCTTCAATACCATAGTTTATTCTTAAATATTCAGCAGTGAATCCGCTTTCCATTTTAAGATGATTTCATAAATTAATCAACCCATTAAAATAAAAAACACAAGTCGGAACAGGCAGTCTGCCTCCACAGGAAGTTGTTTGCAGATATTTTCAAATAACTGTTCTTAGCAGGCCACACAGGCAGTGGAGCAGTAAACAGTCATCAATAAGTCCATCCAGCTAGTGCCCTAAAGCTACATCTTTTTAGTCATGTCTAGGACTCGCACTCTTAGATAATGCATGATTTAAAACTTTAAAGAGAGAGACCTGAGATGCTGTGACTGTCTCAGTCTGTGCTTATATTTAGTTGTTTCAAGGGATGAGCGAGAGGCCTTGGAATAGCCTTTTAAAAGGCTCTGTTCAGTTTATATTTATTATACTCTTCCTGTTTGTTCTTCTTTTTACGTAGATATATGTATAAAAATGATCATTCACCTGATTGCTTTACTTTAAAACAGCAAAAGCGACAATTACTCCTTCTGATAATAAAAAAAGACCCGTTAAATGGTTCATTAAGGTTACATTCAATGTTGACGTATTGTTTTTTTGGCAGCCATTTTTTCAACGGGCTCACTGGTAGTCCACTGCAACATATCTCATTACTGACAATAATTAAACACTGCACAAATAACATACTAAGTACTATAATGCTTTAAATTATTTTTATTTTTTTTAAAGGATTGCACATCCGTCTTCCTCTGTATTGCCTGGTTGTTAAATTTCTCCTATGATATCTGCAGTGCAGGTTATCACCTCCTAGTCAGATTGATTTGTCTTCACTATTTCTCACTGCAGTTTTTACGTTTTAACTTTGTCTGTAATGTTTCTGATGATGCATAGTCAGCTGAGGAACTCGCCAAGATCTGTGTTGCTGCAGAAAATCTGAAGCTACTCCTTTATTACGTTTGTTTTACTGTAGTGTCTGTTTTGCAGGGTTGAACCTTTCATGCAGTCAGGAATATTGCTCTATTATCTACAGCAATTCTGGTTCATATTCTGCGAAAGCCAATGGCTAGGCTCATTGTTACCAGGTTAATTTCTAAGATTAAATATAAGTCACAAAGAGAACGTATTGGCTGCTGCAGCTCTACATATACCCAGATTGCTGTTGGTTTAAAGCTGAAACACCAGTCATAAAGTTTTCTGGCTTTTAAAACAGAAGAACTTGGTTTTCTGTAAGTTTCACCCAACAGGTTTAAATGTTTCAATAATCGACAAGTCATTTTACAACAAAGAGCAAAACAGCTTGCAGTAGCTCAGCGATCCAGCAATAAAACAATACAGCAAGAGACCGGAACATAGTTTTTTAGGTGCTCTGTCTGAAATACGTTCCTACTACTAACTTGGACTTTTTTTTTTTTTTACAAATAGTTGTTTGCAACTTTCTTTCCAAACCCCTCCCCATTAGCTTTTTCACTTTATGCATGTCAAAAGCATCCTTAAAGAAATTTGCATTTCACATAAACCGGGGCTCATTTCATTCTACTTTTACACTATTACATTTCAGTTCGATGTAATTGATGCAATTCAACTCCAAAGGTTAAAAAAAAACAACAACTCCAGCCTACTTGAAGCAACATCTACTGCATTTTTTTTTGTCTTGCCAAAAAGAAGCGTGCAAGTCTTTTTTGTTTATCATCTACTGGTGGCAGTGGGTGGGGTTCCCTCCGAACCGAATCCTAACACCATGAAGGCAGCCTCGGGCAGAGTCCTGCTCCACAGGCTGTCCTGTTCGGTACCTCCGCATGCTTGCAGCAGCCTGCCTGATCACCCCCCACCTTTCTCCCCCTTGCCATCTGTTGACCTCATGTCATACTGCCTTCCTTCACCACCGCTGCTCCCTCTTTCTCCCCCGTTTGCTCAAGCTACTCCTTACTTTCCTTCGTTCTCTGCCTCCTAAAATAGCTGGCGGGAGATAGAGAAAATAAACAAGCCGGGGCGCCCTGTTTCAGGTTTCGCCCTCGAGACGAGTTAAGAGATGGGGACTGTGTTTAAAGCGTGTCTCTAGTTGCCTGTGACTTTTTTTCCCCCTGATCTCTGTTGGTGCAGTCTGAAACCAACTCTTGGAATCCTCCGAGCTGCATGGATTGAAACTTAATGGAAACTTGGACGGGAAAAAGGAGCCCTGCGTTTGTTCAAATCAGCATGTGTAGCACAAACAGGAGGATTTGTTTGTTTCCTAGACTTCAAAGACGTGTGTGTGTTTGTGTGTGTGTGAATGAGGAGGGCAAAGGTCAAGTACAGACCCCCCAGTCCCTTCCCCCACCCTTTAAGAAAATATGAATCACATGACATCTTTCACTTGTGACTCATCGTCTCCGTTTCGCTCGTGTTGTTTGTAATATTTTACTCCCATTTCTTTACTTTGGCCATCTTTTCACACATTCCTTCATCTGTTATCATCTGCTCCTCTTGTTTCTTCCTTTCTCATCTTCCCTTCCCCCATCCCTCTCCTGCCAACAGATTGATTCCAGATGTTGCTAAACTCCCCTCCTCTGAGCACTCTTTGTGTTTTTCTTTCCCTCAGAAACTCCTCCTTCTCTTCGTCTTTTTTCTTCTCTTCTCACAGTGGAACGCACAGACTCTGTAATTTGACGGTTTGGGAACTTTTTGGCTTAGGTTTCTGTGGCGCACCATACATTTCTCTCATTTCTCCTCACCAGTGCATCAAACAAACCACCACGTTTACTGTAAAGAATCATTCAGAGGTTTTTTTCTAACAGAAGAATTCATAGGGAGAAAGTTAAATGGAGAAGAAACTCCAGATGTTTAGAGTTAGTTTTCACTCCAGAGACCAGGGATCCATAGAGCAGAGAGTTTTGGTCCCATTTTCATCACTGCCAGTCGTCTGCGGCTCAATATGAGCCTGTTCTCCTGTAAAAGCTGCGCTCCAAGGAGAGCTTTCCCCCTGGGGATGAGGCACGAGGGGGAAATTGGTTCCAGATGAAACAGGAAGTGCAGGGAAAAGACAAAGAGAGAGCTGTTTCAGGCGGGGAAAAGGGACGACTGGCCCCAGGTCCGGGTACTGCTCGTATTACAAAATGAGTCTCTCTCTCTCCCCACCCCAACCTCCGCTTCTATTTCCTTTAAATTTGGCTCATTTTCGAAAACGGACTTGTTTTTTATGCTCCTTTTGGTTTAAGCTAGCACGCCCTGTCTAGACACGTCTTTATCGTAATGCTAACTTTACTCTGATGTTTGTTAATAAAACCGAATGAAGCCCTCAGAAGCCACCTAACTGGTGAATGGAGAACAATTACATGTAATCTAAATCTCGGCTGGTTTGCTAAGGCGTCAGAAGTTTGTTAGAAGAAAATTTAAGAACAAATTGCATCTTAAAAACTAACGAGGACATCAGATGGGTCAGGAAAGTTGTGGGAATGTTTGATGCAGGTTTAGTTCTAAAAGATGATCATACAGACATAGTAGCGCCAAGGGACTGCAAACAGATCGAACTAGAGGCCCACAGATCCAGACGGGATAAAAACCAGCAAGGATTTAAAAAGATCTGGCCTTCTTATACCAGCTGAAAGAAAACCATTGCAAAAACAAGCTATCTAGGTGAAGAGACCAAAGCTGGACCATTACCGAGTAGATTTAGCACCAAATCCAACCTCCACAAGACCACAACAGCACTTTTTAAGCTTGTTAATAATTTGCTCACCTCTGTGCTCATACCCTCCCGCAGCCATGTCTCGCTGGATGTATTGGAACACCGGTTTGGTCCTTTAAGCCCCCGCAGGTTTTTTTTTACACTTGGGTGGAGGAGCACACTGCGAGGAGGAAGTTTGTCTCCTCCACTGACCACTGCTGCTTTAGCTTTAGGTCCATTTTGTTTCTTTTGTCGCACAAGCAACTCCAGTGTTGTTTAAAAACTGCCGCTCTTTTCCTGTTTACCGGCTAATAGTTGTTACGTAGCCGCGCCCCCAGTCGCTGAGGTCATCACGTCGAACCTCTGACCCCAGAAATAGTTGGAGCCAGCTAAGCACCAGTTTGGAACCAGTTTGGTCAGTGGAAACACAAAGAACCAGTGCTAACTCTGGCTCTAGCACCGAACCAGCACTGGAACCAGTTTGATGGAAAAGGGCTCTGTGTTAGAAAGACTTTGAAATATATCTGACTTGTATGTAAAAATTATTCACAGACTCCATCTAAATGGGCAAAAGTGTATTGTAGTATGTTTGGCACCTGGTCCAAACCAGCGTGTTTATTAGAGCACCTGGTACACACCAGCGTGTTTATTAGAGCACCTGATCCACATCAGTGTGGTTATTAGAGCACCTGGTCCAAACTAGCGTAGTTATTAGAGCACCTGGTCCAAACTAGCGTGGTTATTAGAGCACCTGGTCCAAACTAGCGTGGTTATTAGAGCACCTGGTCCAAACTAGCGTGGTTATTAGAGGACCTGGTCCAAACTAGCGTGGTTATTAGAGCACCTGGTCCAAGCCAGCATGGTTATTAAAGCACCTGGTCCAAACCAGCGTGTTTATTAGAGCACCTGGTCCACACCAGCATGTTTATCAGAGCACCTGGTCCAAACCAGCATGTTTATTAGAGCACCTGGTCCACACCAGCATGTTTAATAGAGCACCTGGTCCACACCAGCGTGGTTATTAGAGCACCTGGTCACAACTAGCGTGCGATAAGCCCCTGCTGCCATTTTTGATCCGACTTTTCAAGACGAGGTGGTGGTTTCGGGTTAAAGCCCACATGCGTTTTGATGAATTGGTAAAGTAAAAGCCCCCTCTAGTGCGCTGGCATGACAACGATAGCAGATTCAGGATGTTTTGCCAGTTTTGTCTAAACGCCGAACCTTACCTTTATCAACATCCAAAAATATTTACCAGACAATGGTGTTGTAAAGCCTAAGTTGGTCACATAAAGTTTTGATTCAGGGACCTGAGTAAAAATGTACCGTTATTCTTTCTTATCTCATGTTAGAGCCACACATGCAGTCCTAATGAAATAAGTGGAGATCTGTGTTTTTAACTAGATAATGTAGAGATGCAGTAAGGCTCTGTTAGCCTCTCTCTCTCTCTCCTAGTTCCCATTTCACAGAAAGCTCTTCTGGATTAACAGCCTTTTCTGTTTATATAAACTTTGTGTCATCACAGTCCTCTGTCTCATACACTTGGCCTTGATTGGCTGGCTGCAAGCAATTAGGAAGTGATTCCCTCAGTGGGCAGTTTGAGGTCGAGGCTAGGAGGGTTAACTCTGTTGACAGTCCTCACAGTCTAAATCTAAGTCGGCCTTTTCTTTGTTATTGTGATAAGTGCGGCCCGCAGCGGCCGGATCTCGAGAATTTCATGATTAAATTCATAGACACGTAAGTTTTTCTCGCCGTTACCCCTCCAGACCTTCCTCCCCCTGTATCCTTCATCCTCCTCGCCTCTGTCTCAGACTCCCGCCTCGAATGCAGAGACACGAATCTCACCAGGCGGTCATGTTTTCTCTGCAAGGCATGCCAGCATGGCTCGACCGGGCTGGAGCCATCTCTCTCGCTGCTGTCAAAATATCATAGTTTAGTTAACTTTCTCTCCTTGCCATCCCCCACACACGCCCTCTCTCTCTCACACACACACACACACACACACACACACACACACATGCGGCGTCAGGCTGAGGCACACAATGGGTCCTCTTGCTGGGTCAGAAATGGCACAAAGTGGGGAAATAAAGGAGGTGAGATACAGAAATAATCTAATTAAAATTAATTATAGAGCAATTAACCACAACAGTGGGTTCGTGAGGAGGATTGTGGAGGAACCCGGTGCTGCTGCCGACTCTATAAAAGTAGACATTCAGATCATGTTACTCAACATTGATGTCAAAGGGGATAAGCAATGATTTTTTTACCTTTAGCTAAACATCTTTTTTGGGGTACAATAATTACACAACTAACTTTGACGTCTATTAAAAAGCAACTGGGTGCACAGTTCTGAATATATAAAAAAAGCTGTCTCTGGATGATTGCCTGTTATTCAGCTACAGAGAAACCACACACCGACTCAAGCTAGTTGATTTGACAAGTTATCTTATCAACTTCGGGTTGTTGACACAGACCTCGCTTTTAAACAATGGTCATACATTTTCAACACTGTTGAGCTAAGGACTCTTCCAGTACCTTAAAGTTAGCCTCATTTACCCAACAAAACCCGGTTTTGTTGTTTGCTTAGGATCTTGTTCCTGTTGGAACACCCGAACCGTCACCCTCTTATAGAAAGGTGCTTGGTTAAATTTTTTAAAGACAAAGATGCACTGAAACTTGCTATGAAATGGGATTAATGGAACACCAGGGTAACATTTTATCGCAAAGGTGGACAAAACAAACAAAGCCGAGGCTGTAAAAGTGATGGGATATGTCACATGTGTCATGGTGAGGGTCTGATTTATAATTTCAACTACACTGAATGATGGAGGAGTATCACCACCAGTTTTTTGACTTCCCTCTGACAAATGAATGGTTGAAATGTGGGTAGATTTGGGGGTTCGAACAGGATGGAAATAAATACGGTGATTGGTAGAGTTACCTGGTAGCTGTACTCAAGAGTAGCAAGTTGTACTAAAGTAAAAGTGTTAAGAGTTACTCATGTAATAGTAAAATGTACTTGTTAAAACAGCTACTTAAGTGCTGAGTAGATTGTGAAAAATGTCATTTTATGTACAAATTGTGGTATTTTAACGACTATAATAACCAAATGATAATCATTGCATTATTAAAAAGTAACAAAGAACACTTCAAGTTTAGCTCCATCATGCTGCTTGCACTCATTTGCAGAAGCCTAGCAATTTAACGCCACTCTCATCCCTCTTGTTGTCTCTTTCAGAACAATGAGCCTTTAAACCCGGGTTTCCATGGATACGCACCTCACAGTCAGGTAAGAGATTACTATTTGCTTGCAAATCTCAGCAACAATAAACACGAAGAATCCTTGACTCACTCGAATGCTGACGCTTTCATCATCCTGCTGCTGTGAAAGCTGAATGAAGGCGGAGCAGACGTCACATCTTCTGCAATTATGCGTTTAATGTTTCGTCACAGGACGCAGAAATTTTCTCCAAAACCTTAATGTGTAGCTGTTTATCTTTACTGTGCTATACAAAGGTATTAGGTTGTTTGTTTTTTCTTACAGATTTAGTCAGTTTTCACATTTTCCTCTTTTACATTGCTCAAATTACTTTAGTATTAGATGTATTGTATTGTTTATTGTGATACATGAAATTGGGATTTATTATGGCAACATAAATTTAGTATTAATAATTTTTGAAAAGTGAAATTCTTATTTTTACATAAATTGTTGAGAAATGTCATTGACAGGGAAAGAGTTACAAAGTGATTTCTAAGGTTTAAGGAACGCACCAAACTACCAGTATCTTGTTATCTATTCATTAAATAATTGTAACATTGAACACAAGAAACCATGTTGAGGGTCGCTAATTATAAAGTTGGTTGCACTAACCCGAAAGCCATAAACGTAAATATCCGCCCTACCTACGCCAAAGTGCTAAATTAACATGTTATTTAACAGAAGTTAATGATAAAAACTTAATTTAACTGTTTTTAAATTGCAAAGTTACAAAATAATATATATGTATTTATATTGCTCCAACAGAACAAAATCTATACTGAAGTACTTCAGAAAGTGATTATTTGAAAAAGACCTCATGCTCTCTGTTTTATATCTGTTGAACATCGCTAACTCTGGTAGATTTTATACAAGAATGCTTTCTAGATACATTAAAATTGTCTTTTTCTGCACCACCTCACGGGTGGAGAGATGTTGGGGGGAAAAAACGCAACTGCTGCGCAAAAACTGTGGGCAGTTTCAAGATATAATAGCCTAAATTTAAACATCTAATGACTTGAAAAGTACCGTCGATAACCAAAACTTCAACACAGATGTTGAACTTTATTCAAATGAAGGTTCACAAAGCAGCCTGGTAAAATAGTGCTTTAGCATTTATGGCAAATAAGGTTTGTAAAGTTAGCACCAATGCTAAAGCGCTAAATAAAAAAAGTGAGCTCTGTTATTACCACAGTAGCAGATTACCTGAAGTGTTTCCGGCACTGCAAGAAGCATGCACCAACTCATCTAGTATATCACAGAAGAACCCAGTGCGACGTATAACTGTCTGCTGAAAACTACTGGAGCATTTTATAGACTACCAACATGGTGATCCGGTGCTACATTGTTGCTTCGTTTGGACAGCTTCCTATCTAAAGTCTTTGATATCAATAACCAAATAGAGGCAGTTTTTTATTTTTTATTTTATACTTTCTTTATATAAAGCTTTATATTCAAGTAACCCATTGATATATAGGAAATGGATACATTTTTCTCATAACTACTGTTGTTAAATGATGTTTTGAGTAATATAATAACTTTTAACTTGATGAAAGTAATGAAACTCTGAATGATTCATGTTATCATATCAGATCAATATCAGTATACTAAAGACTGAAATATCGGTATCGTATCGAGGGTGAAAACATTTTTACGGGACATCTTTAAACATAACTGTTAAGATCTAAAACTGTACTAAAACTATAATAATGATAATTTCTCTTCAGGTAATCAATAATTGTGTTTTTCGTGACCATATCGTCCAAAGCAATGCTGCCTCCACACATTTGTTCCACCAGCCGGATTTTGAGATGCGCCTTATTACCTCGACGGTTTGGGAGTTCGTACGTGCTGTCCTCAGAAAAGCGCCTGAATGGAATTGGAGCCGCTTGTGACTAAGCTTCCCTTTCAAACACTCGATACTCGGAAAGTGGGGTGAAATTATCCTATCACCCGCTCGCGCTCCGCACGCGGGGGCCTTTTCACACGGATGTTCCCATCCTGTCACTCTTCTGCTCCGCTCATCTTTTGCTCGTGTTCTCTGTTTCTCTCCACACATATTGCTCTCGATAATCACGGCCTTATGTGCACTGAGCGGAGGAAGAGGAGCCGGGTGTTTATCTGCCTTCCAGCAGTAGCAGCAGCACACTGAGCAGCTCAGACAGTCTCAGGACAAGTGTGCGTGTGTGTGTGCGTGTGTGTGTGTTAAATGAGTGTGTAGTCATTTTAATGTGGTTTTTAGTGATGGAATATCAGTATCTGTCCTTGTGTTTATGTGTTTGAGTCTACGATCTGTGTAGGATGTGCAGCTCTCTGGCAGTACCACAGGAGGGGGGTATTGGTCTGTGTGCCTGTATCCCCCCACCCCCACCCCCATGGATGGTTCTCCCAAACCTCAGCTCTTTCTTGTTTACTCTGTTCCTCCCCTCTTAGCACTCTCTTTTGTATTGTATTTGTATTACTTCTTCCTGTCCCTGCTTACCCACAATTCAGTTAGTTTTAGTTGGATGATCAGTTGACAGCAAAGTAAGGGAGGAGATTAAATTAATAAAACCAAGAGGAGGACCAAAGTAGACTCTTGTGTTTATGTTAGGTATGAACTCACATCTTGTCCTAAATAAAATGAACTTCATGGGAATACAGTTGAGAATAAACCGGAAAAGACAACACCAAGACGAAAACCCTAATTAGCGATGCACAAATATATTATTTTAGTATCAATATAAATTTCCCTACCGTTTTAACACTTTGAGAGAAAAAACACAACCCCACTGCTAAACATCGCTTCAGTTGAATCCTGCGCTGCATCACTGTCACATGATCAAACAAGAACCATAGATCCAAGTGAATTCATGTGTTACAATGACCTAGTTAAAGTCCCGCTAAGTCCACTTGAGGTTAAAGAAACGCACTGGTCTGCAACAATCCAACAGCCAAACATAAAGGACTAAAGTAGGATGTTCTAGAAACTCAAAACTAAGATGAAAACCAAATACAAATCCACTTCCCAATGACCCCTCCCATTTTTTTTTTTTCTTTTTATGACTGTCTCATAAAATCTCAATAAGGCACATTTTTCTAAAAGTGCTAAAATCTAAAAAAGTCACTAACAAAACACTAGAGCTTTGTCTTCTTACAAAAAAGGTACCAATCCCGACAACCACAATAGATCTACACCAAGTTAAAAACTCTGTTAAGTCATCTTTTACATTTAAATCCACCACACAGTTCTGGATTTACTTTATAAATTATTTAGAAAAGTAATTCCTAACACATTCTCCCAAATGGAGTTAGGTGAGCCTAGCTCTGGAAGAGTGGTCCTTGTGCATTTGTCTTCGTAACGCTGCTGTCCTATAATATTTATGCTTGTTTGAACTGCCTGTAGGTCTGCCTGTGTCAATATGAGCGTGTTAAATGGTGACACACTCATGCGGGTCCCTGCTGCTGCATCTCGCTGTCAGTTTTGTGCTTTCATGGCATGCCCATGGAAGTGTTTCAAAATTTGAGGTCGTTACATCTCAAAATGTATTGGATTTATTTTTAAAACTTGCTTAACTGTGCTCATAAGCTCTATAATGTGAACAAATACTTCCACCCTTCGAAATGTCTTTTGCTTTTGTTAACTTTAAATATATAATATTAATATAAATGACAACTTACTAAAATAAGCGATCAAAGCTTAAATGTAAAAAAAAAAAATTACTTTCTAAACCTAAAACTTCAAATGCTATCAATTATCATTTTGACCCACTTTTGTCAGCCATATTGTAAAATTTTCCAGCGTAGACAGCCTGTTTAAGGTAATCTCAATCACATTTCAGTTTGGACTTTGATTAGGCCACATAAAATCTTTCAATCCTTGAAAGCAGCATTTAGGGTATCTTTAGTTCCAATCCAAGCCCTCAAGGTTCTGCTGCAGCAAACCTGAGCAGATCATTACACTACCAACACAGTGACCCTAAATGATGCCAGGGTTCTTGTGTGACCTCGTAAATCAGGTGTTGATGTGCTTCTGAAATAATTTTGGTTGGTGTGAAATATCAGGGAAGGTTCACTAGGTTTACATATTTTATCCATTCATTGATAAAGGCTCTCTGTTTGGTTCAATGGCATCTTTTTAGGCCTTTTGGCCAAAACACACCAGATCCGACTTGCCATCTGATTCTACAAAATATCACATCTGAAACTATTAATCAGCAATTTAAACACACTGAAATGAATGGAGCATCATAGACTGCATGCAACTGACTCCATGTAACCGCGTCTCTGTCTGACAAACATACAACGAAGTTCTAATGTATATATCATTTGCTCTGTTACTTCCCTTACATTATACCAAAAAAAAATCTAAAGGTTTTAAATAAACCTTTAGATTTCAGCAATTCTGACAGAAACATTACTGCTTTGGAAGGCTGTTCCCTCTGGTTTTGAATGCTGTTCAGCTGTGAGGATTTATTTCTGAAATGTATTTATTTTATTTATTTATTTATCATTTAATTGATTTATTTCTCTATTTAGGACATTTGTGTTGATTCATAACCATAGCAACAAGGTGGTTTACAACCGGGAGCAGCTGATTAACCTCACAAAAGCTGAAATTATAACTCAACTATACAACAAGAGTGTCTTAAATCAGAGGCTTATCAGATCTGTATTAATACATCCCGCTAGAAGAGATCATCGCTATCCATGGCTGTCAGGATTTGCAACAAATCTTTGAAGAAATTTGATAATAAAAGCTACAAAATAAAATTTCAATTTCGGTATTTTTTAATTAAATTAGAGTTGAACAAAGTAACCAACATCCATTTAGTAGGAAACTATTTTGGTAATTAATAATTAAATAAGTCATACATTTTCACCACAGATATATTTGGTGGATGCGTTATTTGTTCTGATCAGCGGGTGGCCGTCAGATGGACCGAGCCTTTGCTTGCTAGCCAAGGTGCCACCAGCCCAAATCCCATCAAAGCACATCTGTGTGTACACTGTATGCATGTGTTTATTGCTGCGTTCAGCCACTGGACTTAATCCTGGGATCATCCCCCATTCATCCTCTCATCCTGCTCACTTACAGCCCTAATCCTGTCATCCCTCGCTCTTTTTTTACACCCAGCCCTTTATCCACTTATCTCCCTATCCCGTTATCTGTCGCCCTCATCCACTGCAGCCCCTGCTCCAGTCCGGCCAACCTTTTCTCCACATCTCCAGCACCACACATCCCTCCGGACCCAGTTTCCAGCCAGACTCAGCAGAAGCTCTGAATGCTTGGCATCAGGTCTTTGTTTTTCTTTCCTTTTTTCCCCTGCAGAAGAGTTCAGTCCCTCCCATTTGAAAATGCAGTGCAAGGAACTGCACTCTCATCTCTGCAAATTAAGCACCTCCTAACAATGCAGCGTTTGGAAAGTGGCGGAACTGAGCCAGGAGGGAGGGTGGAAAGAAAAAAAAGGCGCAATGCAGCGAAGTACAGCTTCATGTTCAGCTTGAAGATCCAGGTTCTGCAATAGGAGCACAGTTGGACAGCTGCAGGCGAGAGATGATGACTTGGCCTACCCACGAAGCTAGCTACTCTTCTGGCCTACCGAGCAGTGCTTTTTTTTTGCAGCTGACAGCCTGCCTTGCAATAAATAAATCATCTAGAAAAGCTGCAATGCAGTGAGGGTCGTGTTCCTTGCTCTGAGGCAGCCAGTGCGTGGATGGAAGACATCATCTTCCTTTCGCGCTTCTTCTCCCTGCAGAGGCTTGAAGAGGAACCAACGGCAGCTTTCCGACTTCATCCAGGGACAGGGGTTAGGTGGCCACATAGAGGGATGGATGCCTTGATGGACAGGAGGCACTGAGACGGAAAGTGAGGGAAAGTTTTTTAAAGAAGGGGCGGGAGCCATAGGAAGCGAGGGGGGAGCAGCAAGACGTGAAATGCGAGCATGTGAATGACAGCCTCGGAGTAGAGAGAGGAGGAGAGAAGAGACTCGGACTGGCAGGGGGAGAGAGACGGAAAGGCCCAAGGGGGATCAGAGCAGCCGGGCTGCGGAGACGAGAGGAGAGCCTGAGAGTGACAGTAGGACGGAGCCTGCGCGTGCCGGAGAAATAGGAAGAGGAGACGCCGACCCAGTGAGAATAGGAGAGCAAACAGGAGAATTTAAATCTGCGAGCCAGACGTGGACTGAAGCCATCTTCAGCTCATGGTCCTGGTGTACAGGCGCAGGAGAAGTGGAGGAATACGAAGAGGAGGCGAGACACAAAGGGAGGGACGTGCTGGGTTAGCAGAGAGCTGGTCAGCAGTTGTTCCTGTAGATCAGACGATGATGGGGCTGTACTACCCGGCTCTGCTCCCGGTAAGCTCCAGTCTTCATCGAGAGCATGTTTTTCATAAACTAAGGCGAACACGTGTCACCCGACGCAAGGCTCCGCCGCGGAAACGCTAACAGTTTTATCTTTTGAGTTTAGTTTGGCTTCGAGTTGAAGTAATCGGTGCTGCCCTGTTCTGCTTTGCAGAGTTTTGGCCCAGGTCAGGCCTCCTGTCAGATAGTTGGCAGAGTTTCAGAGCAGCGGCAGGGCTTGTCCCTGCAGCTCTGCTGCTTTCTCCCTGTGCAACACTCTGCAACTGAATAATACTGATAGTTTTTCTAGTTTTGTTAGTTAAGGATCCAGTATTTAGAATTTTGTGGCCATTTTCTTCAAAGCTTTAATCTTCCTGTAAACATGTTAACTGATTCATATCTCTCTTGAAAGAACTATACCATGGAAACATTTGCTTTCTTAGTTTCTTGTTCATCATATTTTAAGTAATTGTACATTTAGTGCAGGTAGCATTGTTTGATAATTATGTCTTCAACGCCATAATTCTGCAGACATTTTAAAATCTAAGATGTTTTATAAACGATATAATATAAATATTTAAATTCCAGAAACTCTGTTTGAGCATGCAGCCTTTATATTAGCTTCAATCATTACTCTCTCCCTTTCTGATCAAATTAACTCCTGACCAGTCGGAGAAAAGAGTTTCCTTGTGCATGGCTTATAAGTTCTTAGTTCTTCCTTAGACTTGATTTTGATCCATTTCACTGCTAATTGACAAATGGATGTCTAACTGAGACAAAAAGCATCACTTTCCTTCTAACATCTTTTAGTAACTTATACTAGTGATTAGCTCGTTTGCAGAAATGCTAGCACATTTAAACCATCAGTTTACTGCATATATTTTGTAAAATACCAGTCAGAGATTTAAAAAAGCACATTTTGTGACATTTTAAGTGCAGCCAACTGAGCAGCCAGAAGGAACTGCAGGTGCCTAAAGCTTACTTTTAAACTGCTCCTTGTTGTCTCCTTTGGCTTCTCTTATTGACATTGGTGTCCACTCCAAAGAGGGATGTTCTCAGTCCTCCAAAGTTGTCTTTCCAACTTTGATGGAGATTAATTCAATTTTATTAGGGTGTCACTGTGTTGGATGCAACATAAGGGCATAAACTATAAATGTACAACAAACATGCAGAGGAAAAAACATTGTGTTCGACTGACAGTGACTTAAAACCTTAGTTTATAAAAGAGGGGCTGTTGTTGTGTGCTGGGGGTGTTCTCAGCATATGGTGGGTGTGTCTGTGCTACTTTAGCCGAGAGGCAGCCCAAGGATGGGAGCCGCGTCCTGGCTCTGTTCTAGCACGTCCTGCTCTCTGCTCGCGGTTTCCTCCAGGCCTGAGGGCGGCTGTCGGGATCGTGTCGAGATGGTAAAACAGGGGAATGCGCACAGACGCGAGGTAGCGACCTCTGAGAGTGCATGTGTTGACATGAACGCTTACATTTGAGACTGCAGGCTTTCTCCATGCCAACTGCGGACAGAGTCACGCTATGGGTCGTGTGCGGCACACCGTGTCATGTGCAGAGAGGACCGAGGCGAAGGTTGTGTCAAGCATTTTTTACTCTTGTCATCCAAAGCTGTCCATGCAGTTTAGACTTCATCTGTCCGCTGGATTGAGAGAGGCAGTTGCTGAGGCACACTTTTTTCTATGGACTGAAGTGTCACTCACTGTCAATTGTCTCTTTAAATCTCTCTTTAGGGTGTAAGACTTTCCTTTTAAGTCGTCAATCATACCAGATCACTTCAGTTTATTAACAATACATACATCATTACGTGATTGATTTGTTTTCTGTAAAGATGGACGATCTGTGTTTCCACTGACCAAACTGGTTCCAAACTGGTGCTTACCCGGCAGCAACTCTTTCTGGGGTAAGAGGAAAGAACTGGTTCGACGTGATGATGTCCGGGACTGGGGGCGGGGCTACGGAACAACTAATAGCCGGTAAACCGGTAAAGAGCAGCAGTTTTTAAACAACACTGGAGTTGCTTGTGGTCACAAAAGAAACAAAATGGATCTGAAATCAAAGCAGCCGTGGTCAGTGGAGGAGACTAACTTCTCGCAGTGCAAAAAAAACTTGAGGGAGCTTCAAGGACCAAACCGGTGTTCCAATACATCCAGCAAGAGATGGCTGTGGTAGGGTATGAGCGCAGTGGTAAGCAAATTATTAACAACCTTAAAAAGTGTTGTTGTGGTCTTTTGGCGGTTGGATTTGGCGCTAAATCTAAGGGTGACGTACGCATAGGTGTGGACCAACGTAATAACATAGTTTTCCGGCAAGCACCAGTGTGTGGAAAAACAAACGGTTCTTTGTCGGTTCCCGCTTTGAACCAGCCGCAAACCGGCTCTAGCACCAGCACGGAACCAGCACTTGGTGGAAAAGGGGTATTTGAGTTGCCGTGGTACGTGCAACCCCAGCTGTGCTTTGGTGTGTTGCATTAACCGACTGGGCACGCTATTGGAGTTTAGAGTTTTAGACCGTATCATCTAATGTTGGGGCCGGTCTGACTGCTGCGTGTTTTTATTGGGCCGCCTGTTAAAACTCACGACTTTCATCAGCTCGTAAACAGACTGGCGATTCTGTAGCTGAAAGGCAGCTCTGCTTTCAGTTGTGCAGTTTTACCAAACATCTAGTGTTACACAAGTATTATATTATTGAATAAACACAAGGCAAACACTTCTTCACCGTCACACCACTGATGCGTTCATATACATTATCATCCATATGATATCCGGCTTATACTGCTCTGTTCTCCACGCCTTTTAAATGTCACATTTTAAATGGCTCTCTCAATCTTCTCTCACTATCTTCTTCTGCCCTTGTTTGTTTTGCTGTTTTTTTTCTCTTTTGTTTACTGTATCGTTGCAAGCATGTGGATCTCTGAGCTAAAAATCATTATTCTTTCTCGACGGGAAGGACAGCAAATGGAGGATAACGCTCATAATGAGGGGTAGTTCTGCCTGGGAATGCACTGTGAAGGTGACACTCCGCGAGCCACGCCGTTCCTCTGCAAGTTTTATCTCAGGGCTTTCTATTTCCGGCAGCCCGCCTATAGAACGGTGTAGATAAGAGTTGTATTGAAGTAACTGCGAGTTTGTGTCTGCGTAAGATTAAGGACGCATATTTTCTTATTCATCTCCAAGCCTGCGATGTTTTGGGAAAGACTGTAAAATTGTATTTTCTATGCATCCATTTAGATGTATATCCAACCTATTACTTATTCGTCCATCATTCTTTTCAACCATCCATCCTTTCCTTTATTCAACCATGCTTCTGTTAATTCATCGATCCATCCATCTTTCTGTTTTCCACTTGTTTTTACATCCATCCACTCATCTGTCTACCAATTTAACCCGTAAATTACCCTTCCCATATAAACTGTCCTCCTATGCTCCGGTTAATGCATCTATCCATCAACTCTTTTTGTTATTATTTACCGTCTGTCTGTCAGTTTCTCCTTCCTCTCTCCTTTCTTATATCTAAAGCCCGACCACCTTGGAAATAGCTTCCAGCAGTCTATACTTTTCTGTTGTGTTCACACAAAATAGATAGAAAGTTCCCGTGAAAAATGCACAGGATTTCTCTCGTCCTATCAGGCTGGTTGATGTAACTTCGTGCACCCATCCGTACCTGCTGGGCCAGCAAACACAAACTGCAGGTAGCACATGAATGAGGCAGCGCGACTCTGAAGGCTGGACCTGAATGTCGGGATTTTTGGGAGTGAACATCTGAAGGTGGATGCTTATTTATTGCTTCGCCAAATAATCTACCAACCTGAACAGCATCATAGGATGGGATTCGTGCTATTTTTACGTTGTAGCTCTGGGTTACTAAAACTAAAAACAGAGCCTTGCGGATTGCTGACCTGATGTACTGTGTGAGGCCGACCCCACCGCAGGGTTAACTGCTTCATATCGTCCGACACTAATGCCGCTCCAAGTGTCCGTCGCCTTCGGCTCCAAGGCTGCAGGTAGCTGCTGGTGATGTGTGAAGGTTCTGCACCTGTCGCCTCAAAGCCCGCGTTCAGAAACGTAGACGGACTGACGACGCAGTTCAGCTCAGCGTGTATGAAGCACACCTCGTATATTAGCCCGGCGCTGTTCTGTATGGTGAACGGCCCGCTCGTCTGCTAGTATCTTATCAGAATTGTAAAATCCCACATGCATTCTTGCTGCTTGAAGCAAACAAAAAAATTCTATCTATAATTTGTTATAGCAGGAACAAGATTGTCTAAATACTGCTTAGGTTTATATATTTAGGCCTAAATTGCCTAAGGCCGGCAAAATAAAGGCCCGTCCCTCTGATCATGATAACTACGCTGACACTGATGATGATCGCAAGTGTCAAAAACCAACAAGCTGCACGTCACGCATCTCAGCAGGCTCTCAAACCTGGTGGCGGCGACAGACAGCAGTTCTTGCGGTTGATTGACTCATGAGGTTCCAGCTTCGCGCTTCCGAGGCAGAACGTCTCCGTTCCAGACGCAAGGTTACGCATCCAGTTGGGATTTTATATTTATTTATTTTTTATTTTATCTCTCATTAAAGCTGAGGAAGCCCCATTGGCTGTGCGATGCACGTGTTGCAGACCATGTGAATCTGCTGCAGTCCTAAGGGGGGTGTGGTGGGTTCCAAGTGCAAGTCCCTGAATGCAGCTCGTATTTAAACGCTGCCTGGCCGAATGCTCAGTGTTCATAAACAATAGATTTCCAACATCGTGTGTAACAGACTTGGATGCTCGTATGATGGCTCAGATTTATAATCTGCAAGCAGATGATATCCTTGACCATTTAGAGATACTTTGAAATGCTCACCACACTTTTCAGATTTTTGCGACATAATTTCAAGGTTTGGAGCAGGTTGTCGTTTAAAACCAAAAGGACGGTTGCTTTCCACGACTGGAGTTGGATATGTCGGTGCAGACGGAGCTTTAAGGAACCGTGTGTTGTTATAGTTTACAGGAGAAATTACCACCTGGCTTTCATCAAGCCGGGTGGGGGTGGGGGGTTAACTGAAGCAGAGCGGCTGTGAGACAGCTTTGCAGACACTAGTTGGTTCCACGGGACAAAATGATCATGTATTACTTTGATTGATGAGCTTCAGCAGCTTGACTACGTGGCTGTCGGTTCCGTCTGCTTGTGTTCATCACTCGGAGAGCTGGCGGCCACATTCAGACGCTGGCACGAGAAGCTGGAAAAAGGCCCCTCTTCCCCTTCACCTCTTACTGTGTGAACGGAAACCCATACGGCGATGCAGGTAGCGGCAGCTGTATGTGCTGGAGCCGAGTCCTTTACAAACACGCCTCTTTACACTTTTTTTTTGTGTGTGTCGTGTTGCCAGAAAAACAACCTTTCGGCTGATACGTGATCTTCTCTGTCACTTCTGCTCGGTCGGCTTTTGTGCCGTTTTTACTTGAGGCGTCGTCTGTTTAAATCATATCTCGCAGTGTCAGAATTCATTTCGGAAACTTTTACAGGCCAGCTTCAACTCTGAAGGAATTCCTCATAATTTCCTTCAGGGCCTCACATTTATTTTCCCCACCATACCCTATTTTCCTGTTTCCCCTTCTATCCGCTAGACTATGTGATGCTCCCATGTAGTCTGCAGCCTCTGCACTGATTTCTCCTTCCAGTTTTATCACTCCATCAGATAACTTAGTTATCAGTTTGCGATGACATAATACATAAACTAGGTTGTGTTTTAATTTAGGCTGCTGGATCCAAATACACATACAATGCCTTTAGGTTCAAGAACAGTTATTTCCCTTGGTCCAAACTTCTTAGTTGTGCACCCAACAAAGTTTGCATTCCAATTTTGAACAAACGTTTAAAATGTTGCAAACTATAAAATGCTAATTAGTTTGCTACAGTTCTGCAAATGTGTTTCCATCTCCCCTTTAGCCCGTACTACTTTTTTTTCGTAAAAGGCCAAAACCACCTCATATAGGCAACTTATATCAGCTTGTTGTGGATTTTTCCTCCGTGTCTATTGCAGAACCTTTATATCTTGTTTTAGTCAGTGGTTAGTTTATGGATCTGTTTAAGATCCTTTCTTGTCTATAAAGTAGAATTTAGTTGTTTTTTTTTTCTAAATGCCATTAGCAGAAAGATATTTGTAAAAAGTCACGAGTGCATGAAACAGATTCTCATTTTAGATTTTCTACTCTAACATTTATTATCTGTGTCTAAAACAAAAAATTTGGGTAATAAATGTTAATTACATTAATGTAACTATAACAGTTTATTAGAAACATGAATATGTTTATTGTTGCATCGTTGTGGCTTTAAATAATAATAAGTAGATAATGCAGAAAAAGGTAATATCTAACCTGAATCTGGCTTTGCCCGTTTTGAAAGTAGGCATGACAACTATTAGTTGAGCAATCTTCAAATTTGGACATGAAGAAACAAACGAGATCTAAAAGCCCGGCTAACCTGCAGCCAATCATGGTGGAAGCAGCATCTTTCTATGTGAAGCATTTCTACCACACACATGGGAAGATACTGCAATACAGCCAGAGCTGCAATAAAATGATTTATATCAAATCAATTCAAATTACAATTACCTAGTCAAAGTCTGGAATTAAATCTGATTGACAACCTAATGCAAGCGTCTATAATTAATTTTTGGGGCGATCTCCATTCAGTATGACTAAAGTGGAGCGTAACGCCCCAACGGAATACATTGAAATTGTAATTTTACAGAAAAGAAAATGTTAAAAAGTTCACAGGGTGTTTAATATTTTTCCAAGGCAGTGTAAAAAATAAACGGTGTGCTGCAAAATAAGTCTCAGAAGGCAAGTAGGTGAGCAGAGCTTAGACGGCAGAATCCCCAGCAATAAAGTCAATATTTCATTCATCCTGTTTCCCTTTTCTTCTACTTTGTGTGCTGCATGAAATGAAGCCCCTGAACCAGGCTATGGCTGCCAGACACACCCTTTGGTAGCTTCGTTACAGGCTACTGCACGTCCACAAGCTCACATGCCTTAACAAGCGCACCCATCTAGGAAGAGCAGCCGAATCAGTGAATCTCTCATGTGTTTGTGTCTTTAAACGGATTTATTTCCTTTCCTATCAGTTGGTGACACGAAACACACACAGATTTGCTGGACTTCCAATCCTCCCACTTGTCTGGATTGTGTGACATCTGTCTGCTGTGTTCAGTCCCCAGAACCTGCCTTTGCTGCAGATGGGCCTGTTAGCCAGAGCTGCCTGTAAACGGCCAGAGCGATCCGGAGAACCCGTTCGTTTTGCAGCTTATTAGTTACTCCGGTTAATTAAAAAGGCTGTCTTGAGAACGAGTGTCTCAGGACGTCAGCCAGCCCAGGTACGAACTTGCTGCAGTGGGCTAATGGCTGGATCACGTCATAACCACAAGATAAACAATTGAGAACAAAATGTGATTTCTTATGTTTGAACTGAATATTAATATTTTCTGATTTTTAAAGTGGATCGGCAGACGCCGGCATCCATTGTTACTTTCCCGAACACGGCGCAGCTGTGTGACATCTAGGCTCTTCTTCTCCTGCGCACGCTTGGCGTCGTAAACGGTTCAACGCAGAAATCTGATAGCGGTCGGATTTAATTTGTAGTATGAACAACTAGGGTTGCAAATCTTGCATCATGTCACAATTTCTGAGGCCACCATTCAGTACAAAAAATAGATTTTCAATTCAAAGGATACGACTGATGATTTTTTCTTTACTGTTTAGGTGAGTGGAGCTCAGTAGAAGCAGAAATCCTCAATATTTGCAGAAATTCTTCAGATCAAGTTAAATATTGCCTCAGATAAACTAGACTTTAACTATCTTTAATTATTTTTGAAGCTAGACACATGGAACTGGATTCAGCAAAAATATAAGAATAAGAATAAGTATTTGTGGTCTTTTTGTGATTTTTTGTTTGTAGCATATTGATAAAAAAAAAAAAAAAACATGTATATTGTGTTATTTCTGCCTTAACAGAATGGGTTCTGTCAAGCAAGTAATTGAATAAATTCAACCGAAAAAAATCGATTTTTCTAACCTACTGCGTGCCCACCATACCCAAAACCAAGTTTTGCTTTAGCTGGCAGAAGAAAAAACTGTGAGGTGAAAAGTGATTTAGGGTAGCTTTAGCGCAGACGACACCCGAGAAATAATAGAATATGCTGGTAAACTGGTGTTGCTTTATATGCTGTAGCACATCCAGCTGCAGCACAGATGCACACCTGCTGACGAATGCACTTATATTTAGCCTGCAGTGATATTTTCTGCAGCAAACGTGAAGCCTAAACGTTGCAGAGAGGAGCTTTTGTAGCGTCACAGTCGACGCTTGGCGGGCATTCTCACCTCCATCCTCTCTGAAAACCTTTTTTGTGTTTCAAACCGTGTATCAAATTTTGTGACTCTTAATAATAGATGGCTGCGCTGTAAATATTTCATGGTTGGCTGACTGAAAACACATGCCTGTCAGAGATATGGAGGCAGAGCGAGACAGTGGAGTAAGAGATGGGCCGAGAGAGTGAAATTTGATGTGAAGAATTTTACCCGTCTCATTTCGGCTTTGTTTCATTCACAGAAGATAAATGTTAATTTCTATCCCTCTTCCCTGATCCCGCAGGGCTCCCAGGACTCAACCGGCGGACAGGAGGGTTTAGTGGCCCCACCCTTCGCAACCTTCCCCCCTCCACCCCCTCCTCAAAACGGCCTACCCGGACCGGAGTTTGGCCCGGGGGCCATGTTTGGTGCTGCGGGCCAAGGGGCAGCAGAGGTTGGAGGCGGCGCTAATGGAGCCGCGACTACAACCAACAGCAACAATGTAAGGATTTCAAACTATAACTTCTTAAAGTTAAATAGAAATTCTGTCTCATAAAATTATATCACATAGTTTAGGTGTTTTCAAAGTACAAGTCATAAGTATCAGACATCTTATTGTCAACACTATCATTAGGAAAAATGAACAGATGTTCAGGGATTGGCCTCCTCTTCAAATGGGTACAAAATGTATTGTGTTCAAGAAGCTGGTTGTTCGAATAATAGAAAGTTAAGTTGTAGGAAAAGCTTATTGTAAGATAAGGTGCAACCTAGCAGGGTTAAGAGAAGCAATGAGGGGAGAAGAGCCATTATGCACAGATGGATCAGCCAGGATCATTCATCTAGAGATGAATCCTGCTGTCCAGCCTTTCCTTCTGGACATGATTTGTATTTGGACGGTTCCAGTAGCTAATTGGGCTTTCCACAGTAGCGCCTCACCGTCTTACATACTACTACTTAAATCTGCATGAACAGAAGAACAGTATTTAACGGTATTTAAATATTTTTTTCTTTTTAGATAATTACCCACAAATATTTTTGTCCCATAGACAAAAGTATCTTCTGTTTGCTGTCTGCTTGACTTTTTATTTATTTTTAAGCCTAAAGACGGGATAAAGAAATTCTCTTTGGACCATAAAGGTTGAAGTTCCTTAGCCTAGATTTTAATCGCCAGGTTAGAACGAGATTTGTGATTGTCTTCCAAAAATGGCTGTTAACCTATAAAAGCTAGATTTGTGGGAGGTATAAATGATAGTTGACTTGTTGACAGATTTTCCCACCAAAGCTTTATCTGCAGCTCCTCCATGGTTATCATGTACTCGTCTGGTCAAAACTCTCCTTGCCTAACTTGTCTAATTCTGGATGCAGTAAAATAGATGACAGTCATTTTATAGCATGTTTTTTTTTTTTCCTGATCATTCAATCGAAACAGTTTCAGTCTTTCTACTCGTCGTTTAAGCTGCTTTGCATTGGCGATTTTATTCATATTCCCAAAGAACCTCAAATCTAAAAACTTTCCCATCAGCTGCAGCCGGCCTTTGTTCTGATGATATAAATGAGCTTTCAGGAAGCTAACAGCAGAGGGCAGTTATATGGTAAGATGAGGATTCAGGTTACAGCAGCAGCATTTCACCATAATTTCTTAGCATATTAACATGCTGACATGAGCAAATAGCTCCGAGTTCTGCTCCTTCGCCTCAGAGCACCGCAGCTGCAGCTGAGCGCTCCCGCTGTTTCTACATAGGAGCAATCTAAACTGTTTCCTTCAGCCGTATTAACGTTTCGATTTTATTTTGCTCAGCCATCTGCACATACCCACGTTTATCTGCATAATGTAGGCAATAACTTACTGGCTTTTTATTGAAATTTTAGCTTTGCTAAATCTGTTTGTGGAGCGCACCCTGTACGCACACTCAGATAGAGATTTGAAGGCATTTTCCCCGTGTCGGGATTGTTTACTATTTAAATAAACACTGCATTCATGCTCGATGGTGTGAAGAACATCAGATCTTACTGAGAAACGTGTAAACTCCAGCACCATACAGAGCTTCCTAAAGTTATTCCAGTACAATCAGATCCTTTTACAAGTCACCTTATTTACTTAATGGAGTCTGCCTGTTTGTATTCCCAATATAAACAAATCTGTGAAGACATCAGAGAAGTTTGTGCATCTCTTAACACACTAATCCTAAAGCACTAATCATAAATATTTGTTAAGCTAATGCCTAAGCACTGAACCATTATCGTACTTATCAGAAGCTACTGCTAAAGCGCTAAAATCAGCTATAGTCACTGTGTCAATGACCTTTATTATGCTTTATTACACTCTATTATGCTTTAATGCAATCGAATTCATTTTCCTCGACGGGATCAAATTCGGATATGCTCATAGTTTTACTTTTTTAGCTCGACAGGGCTTTGGTCAGAAAACTGGCAGGAAATCGTCAGATTTAAACTGTTTACCGATTCCTTCTGGGTACATAATAAATATCTTTGGTGCACCGAGCCGCTGTACTTGAGGAGAGGTAATGGAACTCCTGCGTAAACAATCCTCACCCAGACCAAAGAAAAAAAAAGCACGAGTTTAAATATTCAACTGAGAGTTGAGAGAAAACCCCCAACTAAAATTTATCCATTAAATTAATTGAGGGAAATCTAAAGATTTGCTGCTGGAAACATGGAGGAACCGTCAGCTAAGCATGGAAAGGATGAATTAGGCGAACTCAGGAGGAGCTGCAGAGATTCCCACCATATGTGAGAGAGTCTGCTTCAAATCTTTTCTTTTAATGATAAGAGACGAGAAGAAATCCCATTGTTGAAAAAAAAAAAAAGCAACAAGACGTTCCAGCAATAGATAACCAGAAAGAATGCAGAGAAACGAAAAAAGATAGGACCCCACCTGGTTTGGGTGAAAAATTGACATATTTCGCCCTCTTTGGAAAACTGGCGAAAACTATCACTTCAGCCAGATTTATATTAAAAACTATTTACAATTCAGAAAGGAAGATTGTTACAGACAGGAAATGAGACGAGTGCCTCTGAAAAGGTGATACAAGAATTAAAAAAAATCTTCTCCCAAATATTTGGTGTAATTATTGAAGTCAAACCATTTTAATAATTGCGGAGCAGCTTTTTGCATCGTTTTAGTGATGAGCTCCAAGTCTTTGAGGCTGGAAAGGCTCCTTACCATCACCGTAAACCTGAGCTCCCTCATAACTTTATCTTATCATACCCGAGCCTCTCAAATAATACCTGATGACATGATGGGAAAATGAAAACATTGCTTACAATTCAATAAAAAAAACTCAGCGCTGCTTCTGATTCACTGGAGAGTGAACATAAACACACCACAAAGTTTTCACATTTACTTTCGTAAAGGAAAAAAAACAAAACAATAGACAGCGTTTCCTTCAATTGTGCGCTGCTTTGTCTTGAACCTTTCCCATTAAGTCTCAATAAAGCTTCCATCGTCTTCCTCAGGGAAAGACGGAGGAGACGTCTCAGGGCGAGGCGGCTGCACAGTGTTCTGCAGGAGGGACAGGAGCGGGAGGCTCAACGGGAGACTCTGCGGAGGCCAAGGGGACCCCCAAGCGCCTCCACGTCTCCAACATCCCATTCCGCTTCAGGGACCCGGACCTCAGGCAGATGTTTGGGGTAAGGACAGCACAATTCTCATTTTAGATTTTAGGCAGGATCAATAAATTAGTCTAGACGGATGGGAGTACTCTGGAGGGGATGGTTTTTAAGGGCGGGCTGTTGGAGTCGGACAAAGGAGTCAAAGTCGAACAAAGATATTACAATAGGTGTGTCCACCTAATCCCAGAATGGGGCAGGTTTCTAACTGTGTCAGTGTGTTAGTGCAAGTACAAAACCTGGGGGGAAAATGGGACAGAACGAAGTGCAAATCTGAGCAATAGATAAATACAATTTAATGGGTGAAAAAATGTCTTTGGTGTAATAGTGACCCCTAGTGTCCGTCAGCTGAAAGTCTCCAAGTTCCCAACAAAGCCATAGATTTAGAGGCTTTAAGATGCAATTATGATTAACTGTTTGTGTATATCTCTGCTGAATTCTTCCTTCTGATGTTTTGCAGCAATTTGGGAAGATTCTGGATGTAGAGATTATTTTCAACGAAAGGGGGTCAAAGGTGAGTTTCTTATTTTTTTATGATAGGGGTTTAGATTTCACATGGTGAGATCGGTTATTATATAAACACGGCCCTGACGCTCGAAGCTCTGCTGTTTGACAGATTATTCTGATTATTCCTACTGTATGATTATCTTGAATAAAACCGTATTCACACAACAGAATCACACGTGTTACATCATCTAATTGCTTTTATGTGAAAGGAAAAAAAAAAGGAAAAGCAAGAATGACCTTTTGCTGTTGCGAGAATAATAAGGAACCCCCTGATACCTTTCCCTGCAATCCTGAAACATGTGTATCTCTTATACCCTACACGCATGTAGGGGTGAGTGTGTGCATGACGCACAAAACTAAAGCTACAAACACCTGCTTTAATGACCCAGGCTGGTCCAAAAACACAGAAGAAGTTGAGACACCTGGGTTTCCATTATACTTCAGTAGAACCATAGACTGAACTACTTCCATCCCATGCGGCATTCATGCAGTAAAACAACCAATTATTGAGCGGTGTACTGTATTTGCCTTTCATTTGGCCCAAATGTTTGTATTAAAAATATATTTTGTTGGTCTAATTTTGCCCTCAGTGCTGCTAAACCAAACTCATTTTGTGCCATAACCG
Source organism: Orestias chungarensis (assembly GCA_032876305.1). NCBI lineage: Eukaryota > Metazoa > Chordata > Actinopteri > Cyprinodontiformes > Cyprinodontidae > Orestias > Orestias chungarensis. The sequence continues at coordinate 951,467 of JAVLVB010000252.1, forward strand.
TTATCTGACCTGAATATCTTCCAAAGGATTTTTTTTATAATGGTATGCTGACCCTTAAAAAAACTAAACTTTGCATTTGTTATGTCATTTTTAGGCAAAGGTATTATTAGTTATTGTATTAGGTTTGAAGATTAAAAGGAACAGAAATGGATTCCTTAAAGTAAACGATGTTCAATAGATTGTAACAAAAAAATTATTTCATGATATTATGATTTATTGTGATGCAATTGTATTTATTAGGGTTGTGCGATTTATCGGCAGTGGCGATGGTATCCCCGATGTTGGGCCTTTTTATTTTTAGGGGCGGCCTAATTAGCTAAATTGGGCCAATGTTGGCAACCAATACATATTCCCATGTTGTTGCTGTTTGCGTTTCTGAAGGAAGGTGTTTGATAACTTGTTTTTTTTTTGTGATGCTATAGATGCTGTAGATAGGTGTGTTTTAACTGACACAGGGAAGCAAGCTAAATGGTATTTTTTACAACATATCAGAAAGGACATTGGAATATTTATAATATCTGGATATGCCGGTTAATCCTAATTCTTAATAATAATGTTTGTATTCTTTATTATGTATTTTAAATGTGCACCAAAAGGTAGAGGAAATGTCTCCCTTTATTGCTCCATGCACTAAAGAGATGTTGAATCTGGGAGATGACAGGAGTGACCGGCCCAGTCCTGGCCTCCTGCCACACATCAGGCCGTTATGATGTCGCCCTCTCTCTCTCCACCCACCTCTGTAACCTCTACCGTGTTTTGCAGGGGTTTGGCTTCGTGACATTTGAAAGCGGTGCGGACGCGGAGAAAGCCAGGGAAAAGCTCCATGGCACGCTGGTGGAGGGCCGTAAGATCGAGGTAATTTTCCCGCTCTACTTACATGCTTCTCTCCCCTCTTCCATCAGTACTGCTTGATCACCGACTGCCTAGCTACATCCATCATCCCATCATCCCTTATGTGATATGCTCTGATGCAGCCCACTGGCATCCCACTTCCCCCAGTCCTTTGCAATCTGTTTCCTGTTTGTTTAAATCCAAAGAGACTCACACGTTTATTTATTTATTTGTCTTGTTTCGTAATGTTTTTATGTGCTGGGAATAATTTGAAGGTGGTGCAAGAACACAAGAGCAACGCATGCGTGTTTTCACATTAACCTGTTGGTCTCCTCAGCTTTGTTTCTGTTTTTTGTTGGGTTTTGTTTTTGTTTTCCAATGATGCTCACCCTGTAGCCACATTGATGTTACAATGTTCCATGCAACAGCTGGAATGGTGTTTGTGTAGCTGCCACCGGAGGGCATGAGAGGAGCCCAGTGAAAGTATGATGCATGGCAGATTGCAGTCGGATGCTCTTATTTCTTTCTTTTTCTTTATATTGTGGGGGTTTTACCTTTGTATCCCTCTCTTTCTGGTGCTAAGGGCTTACAGCAGCATGCTGGGATTCACAGCAACACTGAGGCATGCTCACTTTATGCAAAGCTGGATTCTTTCCAATGGTTATATGTTTGTCTGTGTTTTTTTTTTAAGGTTTATTTGTATCTAAAACACATATTTTCTGTTTAATTGAAGCATGTGCTGAGTGTTGAATGCAGATTTTTGTTTCTAATAAGGGTTATTCAACCCATTATCCATAGTTGATCCATTGTTTTAAGCCTATTTAAGCTGGGATTTCTGCATGGGCTCCGGGGAGTCCCCCCCCCCCCCCTTGTGGTGTGTGTGGGCGTGTGCGAGTCACTTCCTGCATGATGGATGAGGCTGGGTGCTTTTAGTTATTTTATTACTGTCAGTTCCTGCTGTAATATGGTTGAGAAATAGAGACGGCCACCTGCATCCTGCGGTACATCATAACCCCCTCCTCCACCTTCAGCCAATCAGCAAGCAGAGTGGATGCTGCTGGAGCCAGTTCACCTTGCATTAATCTCACCCATGTTCAGAGTGTGCAACCTGTCGCTTAACCCACGGGTTCTGCATGAAGTCGGTGAAGGGTGTGTCTTTGTGTTTTGGTCATCTAATTGCATGTGTTGTGCTGTGCTGCAGTAGTTGTGATGGTCCGTAGCGTTGTTAGGCATCTGCAGCAAGGTGGGTTGGCAGCAGGAGTTCCTTTACTGTCTGTCTGCGGTGCATGTGCTTGCAGAGCGAGACGCTGCCGCAGAAACCTCTGTTTAGACATCCGTTCAGCCAGAGAGAGAAAAGGCTGGATGTTACTGTTTGAGGCATCATCCTTCTGCTCCTGCAGATGTTGCTGCATTTCGTCCTGTTTTGATTTGTCATTATTTCAGAGTTTATTAAAGCAAGTTTTAGATGGAACAAAGCTATGCGGACAAATCAAATATTTGTCTTGCTGTTAAGAAGCTTTGAAATGCCGTCCGGGTTGCAGTGTCTTGCAATAGTACTCATATTTTCCCTGATCGTGAATGTTGCATGATCCTATAGAGAGACGTCTGTTCCAAAAGTAATCCAAAAAAAATTACTTGAGTAAAAAAAATACACAAATAAATAAAATGTGGCCAAATAGAAGTGTTCGGGGGAAATCTGTAAAACCCTGTTTTAAAAAGGCTATTTAAAAAACTAAAGTTTGAATATCTAAAATCCCCCCAAAAAATGATTTGAAACGGTAAGATAAAATAAATAAATAAATAGATGGAAATAAATGCGAAAACATAATTATTAAACACTGAATCCTAAAACTGGAAATAAACTCTGAAATCTGAAAAAAGCATGAATGTAAGTTTAAATATTGTTTAAATGCTTTAAGTTACTCTAAAGAAATGTTGCAAAATTTCTCATTTTTCTTTTCAAATGCATTTTTTTCTACATTTGTGTTTTTAAACACAATCTCTATATGCCCTCAGCAGCTTTTATCCAGTCCAAAGTAGTTTTTGTTGTCCTCCTATAATTAAATGTTCCTGCACTTCAAGAAGTCTGTGATGCTTAAAAAAAAAAAATCTCTTTCAAAGTTTACAAATGACCACTTTATAAAATCTGCCTGTTGTTTGGATAAAACTTTTATTATTTTCAAAACCAAAAAACTAAAATAGGATATCTTTAAAACAATGTTTTATAGTTAGAGCAAATTGAGGGGAAAATCAGGTGATCATTTTTATAAAAACAACAAAAATCTACGAACCAACATTTTTTATACGTTTCTTTGTAAAAGTATTCTAGTCTGTATCATTTAAGCTATTTTCGAACAGTAGGAAGGACCAAAAGAAACGGCTTTAATCCACCGGATTGGAATGATTTCATAACTTCCTGAGCATGAGATCAGATGCTGCAGGGCTTGTTAATTGTTCTAAGTAGGGTGAAACACCTGAAACTATGAAAGACAGTGCCTTACTTTTCAGATTTGTAGCTGTAGGAAAGTTTAATTGGTATGGATCCTTTTGCAAGACACTGTATAGTGAGTTTTTGGCATTTTGCCATTTCTGTTTCCTAACTGCTGTTTGTAGCTATGCACTGGCATGAGTTTAGCTAAGGATGCCTTGGTGTGCATGGTCTATGTTTTAACATGGATTCCTGTGGTCTAATGGGAACTGCAGTGTTGGCACAGATGTTTTTTTTCTTCTTGCATGTTTGTTTTATTTTGGTGGATTAGTTTTAGTAATGAGGCTTCATTAGTTTAATTGTTTAGTCAGCATGACAGCAGTTGTTTCCTGAGGGCCTCAGACCCTTAGAGACATTGAATAAGATATACATTTATAAAGGTATTCAGTATTTTGTGCATGTTATTGGAGGCTGGCTAGTTCCTTAGTTGTAGCTTCCCATTATGTGCATGTATGTAGCTTAGAAGAAAGAGAGTACAAATTAAATCTGCTGTGTTTAAAGTTATAATGTATTTTTCTTTGTCTGGGATAAAACTCTGCTCTTTGAAGGAGTCAGTTTCCTGTATGCTTCCAATGTGTCCATGTAAGTGGCCCAACTACAGTTCACCACGTGCTTTCCTTTCATTCCATCAAAACTATATATATATATATATATATATATATATATATATATATATATATAATAGTGTGTCGTAGTATGCACATTCCTCTTCACCCATTCATGGCTGTTTCTGTTATTATCTGTAAACCCTGAAGATAATAAAGTCCATTGCTAGTCACTTTTTGGCTTTAAATTGTTTTTCTTTCTTTCCTAAAGAAATTAAATGTTATTTATTTAAATTTTTGCATTTGACCCATGTTTAACTCTTATGTGGCTTTCACACTGTCTGAGCATTATTATACCATACACTATAGGTTCAGCTTGTTGTCATTTACTTTTGTAAATAATGCCAGACCAAAAAAGTAGAGAGGTTCTATGGTAACTTTAACATCCTAGTGTGAAAATATATAAATCAATAAACACTGAGGTATTTTTTAAAGCCCATATTGCTGTTGGTTATGATGATTCTCCATGTAAAGCTAATGAAAACATGTGAAATTTATAGTTATTTATAGTTAAATTTATAGTTATCATCTCCTTCATTTACTCCACATTGAGCATCAGACTATTGTCTGTTCACCAGACCTGAAACCATTTGACATTTGACTCATCAATTCACTTACTGTGGTGTTATACACACATTTTATAGTCAGTTTTTCCCTAAATGTAGATGCAAAGTCTTGTACCTTAATTGTTTTAATAGCAATGGGCCAATCACACACCCTTGGGGGACTCCAGTGCCCAACAGAACATAATTGGCGTTTTAAGTGTGAATACTAAAGCTTCTTTTTTTTAATTTGGCAATAGTGGAGCTATGCTCTGAGCTAGAATCAACTAACAGGATTTAGCTTCTGTATTCTCTAGATGTACAGGAGCTTTGCAATAGGCAGTAGATATTAACAACAATAACAACTAAAAACTTAATAAGAGATGTGTTTGTTTCAAAATACCATAGATTGAATGATAGTGTTTATTTTTTAAGCATCACGTTTTCACAAATTCTCATAATCAGTGCTACAGTTTGATGACAACATATTTATGGTTTTTCCTCTTTTAGATTTTTTTAACATGGCACCCCAAGATTGGTAATTGAAATAATTGTTTTTGCTTGCAAAAGTCTATATATTTCATCAAGGATTATTAAATTAGTAAACTCATACGTGGATAATTTTATTACAGTTTTTTTCCTTCCAATTAGGAGACAGAAAACAAAAATAGCAATTTGTGCAATGTTTTCGGGGGGATTAAACCACCATAAAGGCCATCGTCCCTGTTAACCATAAAGTCGGCTCGTGTTCTAAGCTGTGTTGTCTGTGGTTGATCTCCGTTGTTGGAGTGTTTAAGAAAAAGCGATGGTTTCTCCGCAGCGCAGAGTTTTAGTCAGATATTGCTGCAATAAAGCGAGGAAAGCCTTAATTTGTGTGTAAGGAATTAAAGTTGCGGTTTTGCATGCAAGCTGATGGTCTAGCTGTGGGACATCAGTGAAAAGGAGCTGTTGATCATCAGTGCATGGATGTTTGTGGTGAAAATGGATAGGAAGTTATTCTGCATGCCTCACCTGCGGCCAATCTAAAATCCTGAATGGGATGCGGTCCTAAACACAGTCTTCAATTTCATTTCTTTCTGAAGCTCAGTTTAACTAAACATAATCTAAACCTGTGTGTTTTGTACACAAGGCTTGATTTTTACCTCTTGTTTTTTTTTTTTTGTTTTTTTCTCCTATTTTGGCAGATGAGCTCCTTTCCGTCCTCACTTTAGTATCTGGCCAATCAAATCCCTTGTTCCTGCTTGACCCCACCCCCACATCCCTGGACTGATAAATGGCTGAAGTGTGAACTTATTTTTGTGTTCTTTGTATGTGTGTAAAATGTTTTTTTTGTTTTGTTTTCTGTTTCTTTTTTTTTAAACAATGGTTGAAAATCAGGAGAAAGAGTTTAACCTTTGTCCTTTTCAACCCCCTCTCTTCTTTTATCTGTTTTGATTCATTCTCTCCTTCACATAAACCGTTGTGTTCTTCTTGCCAGTCACGTTTGTCTTTGTGTCATCTTTAAGTTTATCTTAACTAAACGTGTAGCTTTGTAGGATTATTTTCTGTTAATCTCTACTTCAATATATTTCTGTTACTTTTTGTTTTTGTTTTTAACGACCGTGACCACCTTCATGGTGTCTGTTAGAAAAAAATCTAGAAATTTAGCCACTGTACCTTTTCCTAGTGTCTCCGCGCACACCTTCCCCTTTTTGCCATAACTTCACCGCTTGAATAAGAATCGTTCCCGTCAGCATTTAACTAAAAGGGGTCTTGTTTTAAACAGTTGGCAACAAAGTCATTTCTCTCTTCTTGTTTTGTGGTGGACAATGTATTTTAATGTCTCTATTACAGTTGTTTTTAGTAGCTAGATTTAAAGTACCTTGCAAAAGTATTCACACTCCTTGAACATTGTGTCACCTTAAGACCAATTTATTGTGTAGTTTTGGGGGGTATTTTATGGGATAAACCAACAAGAAGTATTGCGCAATTGTGACGTGGAAGAAAAAGCATATGTGGTTTTGAATTTTTATGTTTTTTTTTTGTTTTTACAGAAAAATATCAAACATGGTTCATATCAGTGATTTAATTTGTTTAATTAATAAATAATAACACCTAACTTAACTCTGTTATTTAGAAGTAGTGTTTGGCTAATTGTGCTCTTCTGGCTAAAGCAAGAAATTTAAGCAGCTTTTTTAAAGAATTGTAATATTACTATTGAACCCAATAACCAATATTTACCGATATATGTTATAATATATGTTCTCTTATCCTTTTAATTACCAAATTTTTAGTAACTGTAAAATATATATACAATTGTCACATAGGATAAATCTAATCAATCTCAAACAAGCAGGTTTAAATGTTATCAGAACATCCCAAATCTAGAAATGGGAGATCAGCGTAGTATGTAGCTTTAAAATAAGTAGTTTTTTCAGTATTTTAAGGCTTTATAATAAGTCATTTTGCTGTTTTACTTTAGCTTCAGCTGTTTGTGTGGGTTCATTGTCTTGCTTTAAGGTGAACCGTTGCACTAATATAAAGTCAGTGATGTTCTTTGGTTTGCCAACAGGAACATAAATCAGAATTAATTTCCATATAAACGTATGAAATTAAAATCTGCCACAACTCAGGATTGTAATTTAAAGATATCGGAGAACGTTCTTTTCCCTACAAAAGTTGACTACTTTTTGTTGGTTTTGAAAGTGCCATTAAAATACAAATTCAGCGGATGTGAATATGCTTGCAAATCCTCTAATTAGTAAGGGGGGTGTAAGCTGCTATTTACCGTGCTTTTCTGTTCATCAAATCTGCTACTGGTCAGACTGGCGGTTTGTGCTTTGAGAGTTAGCATCCTGCCTCCCTCTTCTCTCCTTCACGCTCTTCTCGACTCTGCTGCAGTCAGGATTTTAAAAATAAATATGTTTGACATGCTGGCAATCAGGGGGACAGTTAGGTTTCTTTTGTTCCTTGGATGATTTGTTCCATTATTTATTATATTTTTTCTGTTTCCCTGACGACTTCTGTGTGTTGTTGTCAGTCTCCATGGTAACCACTCGCTGTTTCTTCGGCAACGGTAAGTTGTGTACAAACATCTATCTCTGAACTGATCTCTTGAGCGAGGCGTTATTAAGTATTATGGCCAGTCTAATGCAGTTAGAGCAGGTGCCATGAGATCTCCAACTGTGTTTTGTTTTTGTTTTTTTGCGCGACTGTCTCTTTAAGAATAATCACAACACAGATACAGACAGGTTGGACACGGCATATTTAACATAGTATAATACCCTGCTCACACTACGTCATTAACACCTCACTGGGAATGACTGAACGTAATCACGTCCTTCTATGCAATGATACATTAATTCTCCATTGGACTTGCTGCACATATGTGCAGCATTCATCTTCACGTTTAGTAAAACCCATCAGAAAGTATGTGAAGCTTTGCTTCCTGTTGCTGCCCAGTTTCTTTTGACAAATGCAAAGCTGCAGGGCGAACAAGGCTGCTCTCATTTCCTTTTTTTTCTTATTTTATTTAACTGGCCTGTTTGCTTTTGGCAAAAATATTTCAAACCTTTGGCAATTCTGCGTTTAGACACTGCTGATAAAGGAAAGAATTTCATACAACCATATGATTAATGTCCTAACATGAGGCCAGGCACAGTTCTTGGTGCACCATGTTGGCAGACGAGACTGGGACTGCCTGTGTTTTTAGCCAAAGAAAGTAATAAAAAATATATAAAATGATCTCATTGAGCGTAGCATTTTATTGAAATTTTGTACCCGGCAAAAGCCTTCATGAGAAATATAAACTTGTGTGAAGTAATAGGGAAATTATATGTGGTTTTCTGGCAGCATTATGCTGTTTGAGTAGCCTGCAGGCCTCAAAACATCATAAACAATTTACATCTAGTTCTAAAAGTGGAAGAACTCTGTTGTTCGGACTGCTTTTGCAAGGCAATTTATATTTTAATCAATTTCATTTCATTTCAAATATACGTTGAACTTATAATTCTCATGCTGCACCAGTTTTTCATAAATCCGTCTATTCAATTTGCCAGTTTTATTATTCAGTTGCACGACTGAAACTAATTGAACTTTTTTTTTACCTGCCAGTTATTTCCAGGTCATCTATCGTAGTGCGTAGGATGAGCTCGCTTCCTCACAAGTTGAGTTGGGTCCGTTAATTCGTTTTTCCCGAAACAGAGTTTATTCTATTCGGACTTTCTACAGATGTTTTTATGCATAGTTAATAGTTGAAAATTAATTGGCTAAAGGCTTAATTATGAACACAGCTGGTTTCCTGTTGATGTGTCAATGCTCTGTCATGCATTTTACTCGTCCTTGATAAATACGATCCTTATTTCTACGCAGTTATCAACTGGTTAAAGTTTGGCAAAGTAAATATGAGTTTTTTTCACAATTATTTATGAATATCATACCAAATCTGATGAAAATAACCTTCAATTGCTTTAATTAGTATTAAGGTTGTTTTATTTCCTTTCTAGTTCCTAAAAGTTCAAGTAAATCTGAAACTACAGTTGTCCAAATGTACAAATGACGTATTTGGTTAAGGTGACTTTAGCGGCATTAGCAGCTAATGTTTAGCTATCAGCAGAATCATCTCTATGCTTGCCAGTTTTTTTAAATTGGGTTTGTAATTGTTCCTATACCATTCAGACTCATTAGCACCTCCTAAAGCTAATGGTGTGGGCTTTTGTGCTTCCTTAGTAGCATTATTAAGAGTCTATTGGTGAGCCTGCTGCTGATTCCTCATTATTTAAAATCACCATTGAGGTGTTTCACTATTAAGTGTTGTTTATTCTCTAACTGAAACAGCTTTTAGATAAATACTTTTTTTTAAAGATTATCCTTGCACATACTTTACTAGACAAAGTCACAAAATATCATTAAACATGTATCTTTAGGAAATATTCAGACAGAATCCTTTTTAAAACATCCAAATATTCAAAGAATGAAGGGCTGGTGCATCTATTCTGGTAATTCGCCAAATCAAGTAATTTTATCTTTTTGTTTTGATCATATGCATTTCTAAACCAATATGGGGTTTACCTTGCTGTTTTGGGTCTTTCTGATGCTGCCATTTTCTTTTCTTTTGGTTTGGTTTTCTTGTAGTGGATTGTCTGTGTATTAGTAGTCGTAGTAGAAGTTCAAGTGTCCTGGTCCTGATTTTGAGACACAAAGTTTAATGCCTGGCAAAATGTCTCATGTTTGTTTTATTTTCCTTGGTCTTTTGGGGGGAATGAGAATCGCTCTCTCCGTCTCTCTTCCTAATTCTGCTGGACCTTTCTCTCTTCCTCTCCATTTCTCTGTCTCTCGGTTCCCTCCATCCTTTGGTGCTCTCTTTCTCAACCCACCACCTAAAATGAGATTTCTCAGGAGAATGGTCACCAAATGTAATTGCTTTATTTGAATGATGCACTTTGGTATATATGCGTCTTAAACAGTACTTTACTGAGTTCTTTATTTTTCTTTTTTTGTGTTGCTTGTATAGTTTTGTTTTTTTAGTCTTTTACGTTTTCCTGTTTCTGAATACGGACTGGCTCTGTCTCTTTACTTCTCACCTGCATCCCCCACCCCTAACGTACCTGTCTCATCTGTCTCTCATGTGTTTGATGTGGGAGTGCTCTGATTGTTTTGATTGGTCTCTATTTCTGCATCTGAAGCTTGCTGATTGGCAATTATTTCTCTTCGTTTGATTTGTTTTGGTTTTAACTCACTCTGGGTCATGTGATGCACCCATATATGGCTGTGTGTGTGGTTCTTTTATTTTTATTTGTGTAGATGATTATCAATTTTGTCAAACAAATGTTTTTGCACCCCCTCTTTCTCTCCCTCTGTTTTGTATTTCCTTTTAAACTGCATTTGTTCTTTTAGGTACGTAAACCCCACAAGTTTGGTGTCATATGGAAATGGGATTTGATCTTTGTTTGGATTTATTGGCTAGGCTGGACTGGGAGGGCAAAAGTGGGATGAGAAAGGATGAATGTTATATAAGTCATTAACACTTTTCCTTCCATGTTTGTCTCTGTTGATTTGCATGTGCTCATGTCCCGTTTCAGTGATTTTGCATGACCTAAATACACTTACTAGTGTGTATATATGCAGCGCCGTGTGAAACTATTCCTTCATTAATTCTGACGTGTTACAATAAAAAACTTCAACACATTTTACATGATTTTATGTGATAAGCTAACTAAAGTTTTATAACAATATGGTGTAAAAACTATTCTTGGTTGTCATAGTGTTAGTTACTTATGGAAATCAGAAAAATGTGACATTCATTTGTATCTAACCTCCTGATACTGTCACTGCAGTTTCAGTCAAGTCTTTTGGGGTTTCTTCCTACCAAGCTTTAACTCAGTCTCTGTCAGATTTCATAGAGAGCATCAGTAAAAATATGTTTTCAAATTTTTGAATAAGTCAATTTATTTAAAGATTTTATTTAGGGTCATTTAAACACCATAACCTGGAGTTCAACCAAATATAACTAATTTAGAGTTTGCAAATCTCACATGGCCATTTAAAAAAAAGTCTGCTTAGAATTTGTAATAAATATCTTATATGTGTGCAACAAAAGGCTGGATACCATGAAAATTATGTTAAAATGCACATAGTTTCCAACTTGATAAGAAAATTTTATCTTAATTGCCACTCTGGTTTGGAAAATCAAATAACATGATAAAGAAAACTTTATAAATATTAGTTGGCTCTCAAATACCTTCAGCCAAAGAGGTTAAGAGACATTTTATGAGGTCCAAAGTGCCCTTTCTGTCTCCAGACCCCAGGTCTATCACATGAAATCCAACTTAAATATATTGAAGTTTGTGGTTATTAGAGGGGTTTATTTACTTTTACATCCGTCAAACTTGAAGACGCTGCATACATACCCACAGTTTTCATAAGCTAAACACAATTTGAACCTTTATAGACCAAATGCAGCTTCATTTGTGAGAGTTTTGATTAACTCACATTTTGGAGCATTTCTATTCTGCAACATCTGGACAGCTGTGTCAGACAGCCTAGCTATGCTAATTGAATCATTCGCCACTGACCTTGTCATCTCCAATGAGGGAAAAATGAGGTAAACCTCATTTCCATTTGAATGAAACGCTGCAGATAAAGAACATGACTCACCAGGAGAGGCAATGCAAACAGTAGCGGGGCTTTAATGCTTCCCTAAATTGCAGAGTGGTGTGTGCATGCACGGACAGTCTCATTCCTCGGCCTTTCGCTCGTGCTCTCCTTCTTTGTTGCATGCAAGCACACCTTCCCTGCGAGTCCTGCCAAAAGGTCATTAATCTCCTGCTTTTCAAGCAGTCGAAGGGTAACTTTGGCAGCTCTCTCAGACCGGGTGGGTTATTACAGAGAGAGAGCTACAGCCTTCTTCTCTTAAAACCCATCAAAGGAAAATGAGGATACATCAAGGGACCAAAGTGTGAGCCTTTGAAGCTCAATAGGAGATTATCAGCCATCTTGGTTAGAAAAGCTTAAAAATTGGACTGACATAACAGGATGTATGCACTGAATATATACACCATTAAACAGAACCCCATTTTTGTTCTGTGCATGCTGAGAAACATACACCCTCTCACATCTAATTTTAGCCAACCACCAAACATTTACTGCACAGCTTGCTTTTCGTTGCATGACTGAAAATCACCTTAACAACCTCCATCCACTTTTACCATTCAACATAAACACAGACACAGAATTAAGTCATTACTAGTAAATAAAAATATTGGATGTTTTTTTTTTTTTTTCAACATCTTTGCAAAGGCACAAATTTATTTACAGGTATTCCCATAATCAATCTCCTAAAATGTTGCGTAGACATGATCTCTTTTAAATAATAAAAATATCCACGGCGAGTTTTTGAATAGTATGTAAAACATCAAAAAAAAGGAAGTTTTTGTTTTACTTTAACTTTAACCTACCTGTAAATTGTAGCTAGCTTGTTTTTAGGAGCAACAATTAGCAGCTATATATTTAAGCCTTTCTGTTATGATGAATTTTATTGGACTTACTAATATAAACAAAGAAGAAGAATAGGAAAGACGAAAAGGTAAAACTATAGGAGGTAGAACAAATTAGCATGGTTAGCGAATGGTTAGCATTAGTATACGTAAACCACAGCCACAATTGATTTCCTTCAAAATGCAGATAATTCTTTTAATTCTGAGCTTTCCAAAAGACTATATTTTTTTCAGTTGCCCATGACAGATAATCTGACAGTTTAAAAGAACAAAACACATCAAATCCTCCGTGAAACATTTAGCCTTTCCGTTATCCGCTGAAAGTCTTGCTCTCATTTATCTTCAGCAGCCTCAATGCTGAGTTGTATAAAATACAGCTTCCTTTCTAGAGTCTTCTTGCACGTTTAGAGCTTCCTCTGACTTTACTGATAATAAAAAACACCTTTTTGTATTTCCAAACATCCCAAACACCAGGAGTTTCTGTAAATATTAAAGCAAAAGTAATGAAATAGTTTCTATACTATTGAACTTTTAATGGCCACCCAGCCTACGTAAATTTGCTTAAATATAAATATGGTTATGTCTTCCTTTATAAGATCAGTGAAAAAAAAAATCCTCCATATTTTCTCATGTATGTTAGCAAGTATTTTATAGGGCAACAGTTTTAAAAATAAAAGATGGGTGTTAACTCAAAGAAATATTGGTATGTCACGGTCATAATGGCCCTAATATTTTTTTATTAACAAACCTAATAAAAACATCATATGCAGGCATCATAATTATTAAAATGCACATTATGTGTATTGATAATGTTAAGCAAACATACACATCAGCCTTGGCCTAGATTTTGAGTTTATGTGCTACTTTTCTTTTCCTCTGTTGTCTGTACGCTTGACTGTCTCCTCCTCCAACCCCCCAGGTGAATAATGCCACCGCCAGGGTGATGACTAACAAGAAAATGGTCAGCCCTTACCCTAATGGAGAGGCTCTCAGCACGCTGCCCTATGGTAACAACTGCAGTGACGCACACTAACACTGAACCTAAAAGCCAAACTGGCACAAAGGGAGAAGCAGTAGGACTCAAATGCCCACTTTGTCCTCACTGCTTTCTTGAAATGTTTCATTGCACACGTACGCAGGCTCTCATAGTGAGAATGTTTGTCCAAAAGTTGGTCAAGCAGCCGTAGCAAAAATCATCAAAACATAAACTATAAAAAAGAACTTACTTTCTAACAAAATGGGATAAGCCGAATTGCAAAACCAAACTGAGAAAGATATAAGAATAAGAATAATATAAGAATAAGCAGAAGCCGAAACAGAAGCCAAAAATTGCATAACAATCGTAGTATATTACACATTCCTTATAGCATGTTAGTTAGCAGTAGCTAACTATCATATATTGTCCTCAATGCTAACATTTTGTAGCATTTAGTTTTTGATATCCTAGCTAACATGCTAGCTGGCATTTTCTAGCTGACAGTAGCTAGAACTATATGCTGTGCTAAAATTTAGAAAGCTATCATCTCTTAATATGCTACCTATGCTACTAATATTTTATTCACAGTAGTTAACACTTGTCTTCAGTACTGAAAGTAGATAGAATGCTAGCGTTAGGTTGTATGTTACCTAGCATTAGCTCACTTACTAATAGTCTGTTTGCTAACAATAGAAATTAGTTTTTGCTAAATAAAAATTTAGTAGTATGCTACAAGTTTGCAATTTGCCTGTATAAATTGGTTGTGGTAACATCTGTTTTGTTAATCTTTGGGATTATGGAAGCCAAAGCTGGTATATAGCCACACAACTAGATGTTACATTTACTTGTAATAAATACAAGCTGTATAACATTTTGCCAAGCAAGAAAACTTCACCGAAATATATAGTTGATTAGTTTCTGTAAACTGGTAAAATAATGCTGTTTTAAACTCCCTCGTTAAATTACTTTCCTTTTCGCGTCTTTGTAACCACCAGCAGGGTGGAAACTAAGTCCCATGATGGGAGCTGTGTATGGACCAGAGATCTATGCAGGTAGGGGTGACCTCCATTTCTCAATGATTGCAGTGACATTTTAAACTTGGCCACAATGCAATTTTTATTCCTCAACAACCTGTGATAGATAATCTGTGATGAATATGTATATATATATATATATTATTTTTTTTTCAGTGCCAGGGTTTCCCTACTCGACTGCGGCAGCAGCAGCCGCAGCCACTACGGCAGCAGCAGCTTTCCGTGGCGCCCACCTCCGAGGGCGAGGGCGGCCCGTTTACAGTGCCGTCAGGGCTGCCGTGCCTCAGCCTGCCATCTCCGCCTACCCTGGGTAATGGAAGTCCGCCTCTTTTGTCAACAACAGCTGTGCAGCTACATGGGATATCTGCCATTTAAATAAAATATTCTAGAAGTTTTTGTTTTTAGTTTTTTTTTTTTTTTTTCAAACAATGTGTAGTGCTTGAATAAATCTGTCTGACTGAAGTGCTCATTCAGATGCTCATTCAGTGCTCAACAATTATTCGGTACTTTCCAGCTAGCTTAGTTGGCAGATTTTCAGTTTGTTCACAAGCAATCAAAGGCAGAGGTACACTCAAATTGGATTGCATCACTGAGCGTGATTTGAATACACAGACACCCCCTCCCCCCAGCAGATTTGCATAAGCACACACAAGACATATTTAGTCACGATACAAACGCAGTCAACTTGTAGACAGGTTTGCTACCGAAAAACCATTTTTGTCTCAGTCTGTGTACTGTGCATGTAGTTGTGCTGTGATGATGGGCTAATGGGGTTGCTGCTGCATTTACACTGTGATCAAAGCCGATTTGAATAATTTATGGCCGAGCTATTACTCGCTATGATATGATTAAACTCTGCTCAGGAAGATGAAATTGGAGGATGCAGGAAATACCGTCTCCAACTCGGCTCCACCTCCTCCAGAAATCTATCGCTAGAACACAACCCAATCAAAGTGGCCTTTTATCGCATCGGTTTTCCCGCAGCAGGGGAACAGTCGCACTTTACGATCACATTTTAGTTAATTAAACCTTACATATTATCCCCAGGAGTGAAATGTCCACATTTTCCAGCTGCATTTGTGGAGCTTAAATGGAAGTTGTATTTCCTCTGCATGCTGCATGGGTGTGAAATAACACTTTTTCTCTGTTTTTCTCCTCTCTGCTCCCTGTTTTGTTAATGCTGTGTTGTGACCCTCGTCCACCTTGGGTATTTTGGGACTGTGCACAACTCCGTCCGCACTCCTCCCTCCCCATCCAACGCACCCTCCCTCCTGTACCTTCCCACTCCACAACCCCCCGTCCTCTCTGTACATCTGCCATGTTCCCCTGCTCTCAGCGTGGTCTATCAGGATGGGTTTTACGGAGCTGCAGACTTATATGTAAGTAAACTCACTTCCGAACAACACGTCACTTGTTCCCCTGCCTTCATGGCCCTTCTCTGTGCTCTGTTTTTGTTTTTTGTTTTTCTTTCCTCTTGGGGTGATTCTGCATGTGCATCCAGTCATTCGCCGCACAGAGTTGCCTGTATAACTGTAGAACTGGTTAAATGCAACACATATGTGCACAACATGCAAGATGATTCATGTCCCAGGGCTTCTGTTGTTTGTAGTAAAAATTGAGGCACAAAAAGATCCGTCTGTGTTTATAAATAATGTGAGCTAAGTACAAAAAAAATTTAAAAATAATGTCTTAATCATTGGATGGAAGATCTAAAACAACACAACAAACGCTGCTTTGTGGGCGGATGCTTGAGGATGCATCATTGTTTGAGTGTGTGCGGGAACGTGTGTGTATCCAGGTTGACAACGGCTTCTTTCTGTTCTCTCTATAGACTAGTCTTACAGAACTCAGTCCTTAGTCCCAGATTGCCTCAGGTAGGGTCACCTCACCATCGAAACCCACAGTGTGCATTGATTGACTTTACTACCTCTTGAGAATCATCCTCTGATCTGTTCAGGAACATGTCGTCTTTTAGTTAAGAAGAAACGCTTTGGAGTTTGCTTTATTTTTCTACTAACTCACTGAATCTTTGCAGTTGTGGAAAAAGGTAACTGTTTGTTCACTAAACTACTTAATATAATCACTCTGATTCACAATCTGTTTAAAGGGAAACCCAACTCTTTTGTCTGGTTGGCTCTTTGGGAAATTACATATATGTACTAGATGTTTTTGCTGGCGAAAAACGAGGTTTGCCTACATTTAGCATAGTGTCAGTGGTGCCCTCAGTCGTTTTAACCCCTAATAAAAATGAAAACATTTAATTAAAGAAATAAATTTCAACCGTTGCACAATTATTAGTATCCCTGCTGCTAATACTGTGCATATCAGGCCCTAAATCTTCTACGGGATTTAACAGGCTTGGAGAAAACATAGAGGAAAAATGTTCTGTATAATTATCCAGTTGGATTTTAACCCAACAGCTACGTTTCCATCAAAATGTCATATTAAATGTAAGTGAACTTTTAAAATGTCGCAAAATCCAAAATTTGCTAATAATGCATTTTTCTATCAACTGAATCAACCAGGCTACACAAAGTGTAGCTTCATCAGATGTTGACATTACTCATGGCATTAATACAAAGCACTAATAAAATTTAATTTAATGTGGAAAGGCCCAAAAAAAAACGCCACCAAGCCTAAAAAGTTTTTTTTTTTTTTTTTTAAGATTAAGGAAGTTAAGTTAAAAATAAAATAAAAAGGTGTTGATGGAATATAAGGCAACGTCATAATGCCATGTTGTATAGTAAGGAATAAAACATAGAGCCGCATTAAGGAGTCTCCAGGTTACCAGAAAAAATCAACTCTGGCATGTGTAGCGTATAATGCTTTTTGTAGAGCTCAAAACAACAATTCTTTTTAAACTTGTTCTATGTTCGTATTTAATTTAACATTACTTAAACCAAGATGATGTTGCAGCAATAAAATGTGAATTCATTTCAATGATTTTCACACCGTTCTTTTTTTTTTTTGGGACGTATCCTTAATTCTGGAAAGAAAATGCACCTTGGGAAGCTGGGCAAAATCAAATCAATCAAACCAATCAAAAGTACTTTATTTATCCCAATGCTATGTTACATGCTATTGGCTGGTGTTTGCAATGCAGCCAAACAAGTAGCTGCATTCATTTTACTGATTGGCTGTACCCCCCAAGAGCATAAATAGGGAAGCCTGTAGATGTTAGCTTCTGTATGTAGTGCCAGGAATGGGTGATATGGGTTGAAAAAATAAAATGTATGCCATTATTTTCTCGATTACTTCTCTTAAAAGGTTTCAAATGAAAATGTACGTACTATGAGTTGACGCTTGTAAAACAAGAGGATAGATATTGTGCTTATTGTTGCATACTGAGTACATGTGCACAATATATTGGCACAATTATCAGTGTCGCCCGTCATTTTTTGCACATCTGTATTGGTTTGTGTTTTAGGAGAGGGAGGGGGTCGATCAGTTATGTAAAAGGACTGTGGGAGAGTTTAACTGGGGCCGTGAAGCAATGTTAAGAAATGCAGCACATGCACAAATTTTATTTGTTTTATTTTATTATTCAATGAACCTATTTTAGTATCATTAGTGAGAGGTTAGTAAGGTCTAATGTTGTTGGTCAGCAAGTGCAGCGAGATGAGACTCTCTAAGAGCTTCTGCCTTCAGGGGATCGGGTAGAAATGGGAGAGCAGGCTTTCTTCCTGAATTTAGCCCCAACCCTACCCCCACCCCTCCAGGATAACTGAAATAAGTGAAGCATGCGCTTATCAGCTGCTGCATGCAGGCCTATTACATCGCTGCCCAACCCCCCCC
>JAVLVB010000252.1:969810-1038252 GCA_032876305.1 Orestias chungarensis
CTGCTGCTGCTGCTGCTGCTGCTGCTGCTGCTGCTGCTGCTGCTGCTGCTGCTGCTGCTGCTGCTGCTTCCTGTCTTGTGGGAGGCTGAGAGAACGCTCTGGTGTTTCTTTTTTGTCTTTGCTGATCTTACATTCATGTCAGGTTCAAATGCAGTTAGGTGTTTTTTTGTTAAAGTTAGAATTGTAATTCTGGGTCATGCATGGCGTCTATGCAAAGGAATGATTTTAGTGTCTGTCTGGGCTTGTGTGCGTGTGTTTGACTTTGTTTTCCATCCTCTAGTCTTTTCTTATTTGTCGTAAATCCATCTGACAGAACAGCAACACTGTTAGTAACATAAATCTGATCAACATTGTCACCATTAGACTCTTTTTCTTTCAATATTTGAGTCCTCTGTCTCATCTGGACAGATTTTGCTTTGTTCCCTGACATTTTGTCTCTCTTTTTTTTTTTTTTCTTCCTCTTCCTTCTTAGTAGTAAAACATTAATGTTGACACTCCACTGTCCTCTGTTTCTTCCTCTGTTTCACATTGTTCTTTTTGTTCATTCCAAAAAAAAATGTATTTAGGTTAAAACGAAACTTTAATATGATTAAAATCCACCTTTTGTTTAATATCAGAAATATCCAGTGGTCATAGATATTTAATCAGGCACTGCAGCTGTTTCCTCCATGGAGCCATGCCAGTTAGGTGTGTGTGTGTGTGTGTGTGTCATCAGGGAGGGTATCCTGCTGCTGCTGCCGCCGCCGCTGCCGCATATCGCTACGCTCAGCCTGCTGCCGTAACCGGAGCAACAGCTGCCGCCTACAGTGACAGGTGAGACCAGTTGTACACATCTCTCACATAAAGCTGGACGAAAACAATTAATACTGTTCTCACTTCAATTTGATTTATCATTTTAATTTTTTAGTTACGGCCGGGTATACACTACAGATCCGTACCACGCTTTAACTCCAGCTGCTGCAGCTTACGGAGTGGGAGCCATGGTAAGAAGTCCGACTTACACTTAAGCAATTTTGTAAGCAAAGAGGAGAAAAAGCTGAATTCTGTCGCAACTTTCATAAAAGAAGTCGTTTTAAAGCTTGGACTTGCCGATAACCCTACTCTAAAAATGATCACCTGTGATGAACTATAATATATTGTGGAGTTATCGTTATAACAATAAAAGTTATAATAGCAAACACAAATACTGCCCATAAAAAAACAAACATAAAATTAGCTTCTTTAGGATAAAGATACAAATGAAATGTGCACACAGTAACTTCAGTGTATCAAAGCTTTAATGAAACAAACTGTGGGGGAAAAAAGTAAAAACAACCCACCCAATTTTCCCTGATTTTCTTTTATCATGATGAACAATCACAGTAATGATGAACGGTACGATAAATGCCCGGACCTCTTTCAGAGATTACATCACTCTATGTGAGCCCTAAAAACAACATGATCCCAGCACTTAGATTCTTTCTTTAGAAGATAATCCAGACGATGCTGATGCCTTCAGTGTCATTCTGTTGTGGGTATTCAATGCAGGAGTTACTTATTTAATTCATTAGGATTTGTTGTTTCTGCACATTTTGCTCCAATTTATTCAAAGCAATTTGTTCCAAAGAGCCACAGGTTCCAGACCAGGGATCTAAGGGATAAGATCAGAAAAATAAGGGAATTTTAGCGTTGGGCATTACAAGAGAGATACGAGATACATTCACCCCATGCACGCACATTTATAGACTGAAACCATTGGTGATTCTAGACAGCATTCTTTTCTTACAGTCACAGTTTTGACAGACCTGGAATATTTAGCTCATTGTTGCCAATTTAGCAACTGTCACAGTGTTGGTTATAAAAATTATTGGCCAAAAATCAGAATCGACCGGTCAGGCTTCTGAAAAATCGGTGAGAGGCCAGAAAACTGCAATCTATGCACCCCTGCTTATACGTCCTATAGATTTAAGCTAATCTCAGATTTGTCCACACTACTGAAAAAGCCCTGTCTGTAAAATCTGACAGAATACTTTATCAAAGGAAAAAGACGAGTTTTTTTCTTTTAATTTGGGGTGTAATTTTCTGTTTGTCTCTACTTTGTCTTCCAGGCTAGTTTATACCGGGCAGGATACAGTCGGTTCGCTCCCTACTAAGACCACAGCTTCCCATTCAAGGAATTCCACTTTGCTTCAAAAACTCCCTGTGAAGCTCTGTGTTTGGCAGGAGCTCCCCTCCATTTTATCTGCAGGCAGACTTATAATAGTGACAGCTCACTTCTTCCTGTTTTTTTTTTTTTCCTTGTTTTCTTTTTCTTTTCGTGGTCGTTGCCACGTCACCAAAACCAAAACTATTGTCTGTAATTTCTCTGTCGCTGACACGGAATGGAACGACGTTCCAGGAGTTTCTCCCGCGTATGAAGCTGGAGCCTGCTGGTCCGAACTTCGGGGCACAATTTGGGA
This sequence comes from Orestias chungarensis, assembly GCA_032876305.1. Taxonomy (NCBI): domain Eukaryota; kingdom Metazoa; phylum Chordata; class Actinopteri; order Cyprinodontiformes; family Cyprinodontidae; genus Orestias; species Orestias chungarensis. The sequence continues at coordinate 972,249 of JAVLVB010000252.1, forward strand.
TCATTTTAAATGGGGGAAAAAAGAAAAAAACAACCACTACAGGGACCCAGACGGAGATAAATCTCTGTTCCAGAGGGTGCGACCCGAAAACTACACACTTTTTTTTTTGTTCTGTTTTCTTTCCAAGCTGCCCTGTAAAGCCTATCCCCATCCACTCAAACTCAGATATATTCAGCACCAAGTATAAAGTTTTCTTTCCCAGTGTTGGACTGAACTGGTTGGCTGAACTGCAGCAGCACTAATGTACAAAAGGTACTTTTGTTTTAAACACTACAGTGACATTTCCATAGACCAGCTACAATCATATTTCTGGCTTAATAGTTATACAATAATGGAGGAAAAACAATGGATGAAACCAAGTACTTGATTCTAAAAAAATAGGATTTTTTTTAATGATTATTTCCATTTCATTTCATTGATAGAAACCACTGCTTTGAACTATAACCCACTGCTTTCTTTGTCGTTTTTTATTTGGTATGTTCAAGAAAACCCAGAAAATACAGATAATCAGCTCACCAGTACGTTTGAAAATGACAAGGAAATTTATTTATTTTTCTGCATAAGAAGCAGGATTTCGAGATGCGTTCTGGAACAGGATTTACAATGTCCTTAACTCCTTTTCCAACAAAAAAAAAAAGGAATAAGCAGACAGTACATTTTAGCGTACCAGACCATCGAGACATTCCAGCCGCAGCGACCGAGCAGATCAGGTGGACAAAATGCGACAGAACTCAAAATGAAAAGCAGGAGCAAAACCAAGGGAAACTGATCGTTTGTTTGTTTTTTTTCATGCCGCAGAACAATCTGCCGTACAATCCAGCAGTGTGTCGAAATCTCAGTAATACAATGAAGTAGGAAACACATAGAACTTATCGCTAGTTTAGTTTAAAGCTCCTCACCATGTTGTGGCTTCACTTTCCGGTGACTCTGAAGGCATCATGAAAACGACTGACCGCCACTCCCCCCACCCCCAGATGAATCTCGCTATATTACTGCTAATATTGTTATGAGTTCCAAAGATTTGTTTAGTTTTCGTTTGTTTTGTTTTCTGGGTCCTGATGTATTTCTTCTATTCGTTTTTTTATTATTATTATTATTTTCCTGCTTCTACATTTTACAACATTCTTACCAAATGGGTTGAAGCAACAAAAAAAAGAGGAAGTGTTAAAAGGTTGCAGTGGTTTGCATACATGAATTGAATTTGCTTCTCACCTTTAATTTATTGCAGCTTGTGGTTCTGTTTTTGTTTTGTTTTGTTTGTTTGTTTTTTAACACAAACGCAACATAGAGGTGCCGACAGAGGAAATCAGAGCAGGCAGAAACCCGAGGGGACGCAGGGTACAAGGCTGTCTTCGTTTTTGTCAGAGATTAAATGGCTTGTGGGCGCTATAGGTGACAGGCGAAGGCGCTCATCATCAGCTGACAGAAAAACAATGGAAGGGGGTGCGCCATGTTTTCCGTTTTTTTTTCTTCTTCTCTCTTTCTTTTTCGTATGATTGTGAAACTTGTGTGCTGTAGGTCCAACGAGTATTTTTGACGAGCATTACCTCTTGTTTTTTGTTTTTCTGTCCTACGAGTATTATCAGAAGTGTTGCTATGCATGCTCTTGTGAGAGAGGGGAAAGGTGTCCGTCTTTTTTTTGTTGTTTGTTTTGGGGGTTTTTTTGTTATTTGTGCATGAATTCAAATCCTAGTGCTGGAGGAGGAGGGGAGTGTTTACGGAGCGGGAAAAGAGGAGGAGAGCTTTGGTGAAGTGATGCGAGGCGACAGACGTGACGGGGGATGATAGAGAAGGTCTGAGGTGAAGCATTTAAGGCTGAACAGGAGAGAACAGGAAGGCTGGCTGAGTCCTCAGCTGTAATCTGAGGGAGGGAGGGAGAGAGGGAGGGAGGGGTCTGTGCCGCCGTCATGGTAAGCTCCTATACAGTCCACCTTCCTCACCAATCCGGGTGATGCTTGTTTCAAAGAGGGCAGCCGCAGTGACCTGATGTGTGTTCTTGTTCTCATATCTACTAATTGGGACAAATTTTACATAGCAAGGAAACGGATTGGTGCAATGAAAGAACACAAGCAAAAGTTCTCCTGTCCAGCCAGCCTGTCCAGTGGGAGTCTGTGTACAGCAGTTAATAAATGGGTTTGAATTGCATGTGAAGGTTCCCTTTTCTATGTCACATGCTCTTAAAAGCTCATTTATCCAAGTGTTTGTTTTGTTTTTTAAATAAGTGAAAGTAAATAAGTGTATTTTCTCACAATGTTTTATTTTGCCATCCTTGTGTCTGCCTTCTGTTTATTCTCTTCATTATTATTGAATGTATATAATAAATAAACTGTTTGGTTTTTACTCTGGTCTTATGTGTTCTCACAGCTGGTTGCATTTGTTCCTTCCCATGATTTTGTCCAGCCTCTTTTACTTCAAACCCAACCAGGAATCTCAAGAAAGAGAGAACTCTTCAAGTGTTCAGATGTTGGGAGCTGACAGAAACATCGGTTAGGAGGTGCAGAGCAGAAAATTACGAGAACGGGATTCCCTTTCCTTCTGGTCAGTTTGTGCTTGTCCGTCTGGATTCAACCCTCCTAAAACAAAATGGTTTGGAATGAAGGTCAAACAAGTTTTGGTTAAACAAGGCAGGTCTGGTACCAATCAGATCTAGGAGGGGTGAAGACAGCCCATCCTCATCTTCCTCCTCCCAGGGAGCTCAAGCAAAGGTGATTGATGGAAGCAGCGATTGTTTTGGCTGGTCTTGCAAAGCTGCTCCTAACTTTTCTCATCGCTGCAAGGGTGGGGGGGTGACAATCTGGAACAAGCTTTAATTGCATGTGGAGCTGATGGCCGTAGATGGGCTGGATGTGGCAGTAAAGCTCATATGCCAGCTAATTGCTCTAATGCACGAGAGGCCAATTGGCAATTTGATGGCACGTGCTTGCTGAGTAATTGAAGTTTGGGATAATTGGAGGAATAGATTGAAGAGTATGATAAAGAGAACGAACGTTATTGAGGTTAGGAGCTGTCTGGGGAGGATAATGCATCGTTAGGGTTCTCAGTGGAGAGAAAAATATGATTATGCAATTTAAATCCGCTTGTATGTTGCTTTAGATTCCCCATCAGTAATAAGCAACGTTCCCTCTAAGCTGCGCGCTGGCGCACAATAAAATCTATGCAGCGCATAAGATAAAATCCAACGTAAACTACACACGGAGCTCAGACAGACAAGCATTAAGAAGCCCCGACTTCTTCAGTCAATAAATAATGTGAACATGAACCATAAATTGAAAATGTAAGTGTATGTGGATGGTTGTGGACTGAGGTTTTTCTTCACATGGTAAACCTCCCAATCTGGAAACACTAAGTAAATATGTGAGGTTTTGACTAGTCAGAATGTTAATTTAAGATATCTTAAATAGAAAACTTGAATAACTGAAGATATCTCTAATTCTTTAAGATGTATCTTAAAATGAATTTTGACTACTCAAAAATATAATTCAAGATATCTCCAATTCAGTTTTGTCTAGTCATTATTTGCTTTTAAGATATCTATAATTTAATTTCCACTAGTCAAAACTACATTTCTCCTATCCAAAAATACATTTAAGATATCTTGAATTATGGACTCATTAGAGATATCTTTAATTAGAATTATGACTAGTCAAAACTAAAATCGAGATATCTTGAATTTACTTTTTGACTAGTCATAATTTAATTGTAGGTATCTGAAATGTTTATTTCACATAGTCAGTAATTCATTGTAGATATCTTGAATTGAAGTCTCAATACAACTCAATATTAAATCTAATGTAATTTCGACTAGTCAGAATATAATTAGAGAAATCTTAGAACACTAAAACGTCTCCTCATAAAACAATTTGAGATCTCTAGAATGTAAGGGAGGCAAAACCGAACATGAACCATTTGTGTTGAAATATGTGTACAGCTGGAAGAGGCTGTTTTGTCTCATTTAATAAAGGAATGTGGTAAACATTCATAAAACGTTTGATTCAAGCACCATTTTAAGTGGAGCAGATCACTTCTATTAAAAGCACACTAATGGGAGTTGCTGCTGTAATCTGATTCTTTTAATAAGTCATGTAACTTCCTATGATCCCAGATTTATAACAGGTGTAATGCTGGTTTGTGGCCATAGTGCGCACACCTGATGTTGCTCAGAGTGGTCGTCAGTGTACTCAGAGAGCTTGTGTGTAAGCCCAGACACATAAACAATTACAGGGAACATTGGTAATCACAGAACTGAGCAGTGATGGCCTGCGTTATTTCATACTGTGAAATATCCCCATGTTGCCCTCTGGTGGTTCAAATGTGACACTCATCCAGTTTACGTGTAGATTCATTTTTGCAGCAGCTGAGAGTGCATGCAGGTGCATCCCACCAAAAGAAGATATAATCAAGAAGTCATCTCTTTATTTTTATGTATTGTTTTATTATTAACTCGTATTTGGTTTACAGATGATGGAAAATACAAAAAGCTTTATCAGAAACCCAAATGTAACATGAGACCTGTTTTTTTAATACTGAAATGTTGGGCTGGTGGAGGCTTTAATGAACACCTGGGCTCGTATTTGCATAAATGACTTCCTCCATGCAGAGTGATCTGCCTGAGACTGTGGTGAGGCGTTCAGGGAACACAGGCTTCTTCAGCTCGTCTTCATTATCTTCCTCTTGACAATGCTGTTCTTTAAAGTGATAATATGGTCGCTGAGGCAGTATTAGGTTCTTTTATTGATAGATTTGGTAGGTAATTATTACTGCTTTAAAATAAAATCAGCATTTCTGGAAAACATTTTTAGATAATTGAAGGATAAATGCTCTAAATTTCCTGATGCATGCATAACTCCTCTGACTTTTTGGGCTTATTAAACAAATACGTTTTACTTATACATGAGCAATCTATTGGGAGGATAGCTTCTACTTTTAATCAAGTTAAAATATGTTAAAGTAGTACAACTATTTTTTGGGTACATTTCTCACCTTTGACTAAAAACCTAAACATTTGATTTCTACCGTCTTTGACAAATGATAAGGAATATAACTTTTGAATTAAACTACCTGATCACACGTGCATGCATTGATCCTATTGTAAGAAATCAAGCCTCTGCAATACAGTTTTATTTTATTTTTTTAAATATCCATTAAAATGCATATTTTCTGAATGTTTACTGTAAATGTAAACGAGACGATGTGAACCAGTGATGGGACAGTTCGTCCTTTGCTTCTGGAGCGTTTCTCCATCCAGATCCAACATCTTATTTCGTCTTACTCGTTGGCTGTTTTCCACTTGCCCTCAGCATGTTTGGCACCTCCGCATCATCACTTCCACGCCTCTTTTATCACCTCGGCGGCCTTCAGAAACATCTCTGATCAGAGAAGGATGTGCATCCACACAAATATTCACTTCCTCTGATTGTTTCCCACCTGGGCTTGGTTTGTTAAACGTCTGATTCCATTTTCACTTACCGAAGCAGAAGACTTTTTACATCTTACAAAGCAAAACTGCAGAAATATTTACATTAGCACATATACAAGGCCGCGACCTTTGGATTTTGGAGTGTCTGTTTGGATGTGTGAGCCATGACGGGTTTCTATTCTTGTTCGTAATCTTCATCGTAGGGCTGATTGAAGTTTGTCGTCTGTGGGCGAGGGATGGTATAATCTTTGTTGGGGTCGATCTCCTGAAAGACAAAGCGGTGCTCTGGGGTAAGCGCTGTTTTCATTAAGTTTATTCCGTCTGGAAGCTGCTGTAATCATGTGCAGGGGAAGAAAGTCTCGGGGTGAAATTATGGAGAATGTTTTTTTCAACGCTCACCTTCATGGAGAAGCCAGACTCGTAGGGGGATCGCAGCGCTGGCTCAGCTCTCCTGCCTGAGGGGGAGACATGATGCGGTTTGGGGAAAGAATCAGGTCAGCATTTGCAGTTGATCATAAAGTGGTGCAGTGAGACCTGGGCTGAATTATAGCAGAGCTCATCCTGCACCGGCAGACACATTCATATGCCCGAACCCGACCTTTGCTCTATTTCTTCTTATTTTATTAGTAAGAATGTATTTTAAAGAGAAAATTAAACTTTATAAACACAAATATACCTTCATAACCATCAGATATAATATCTACCAGCACAAAATAAATCTTTCCTCTTTTACTTTGACATACCATAGTTTATTATTATCTTATAATGAAGGGTACTTATATAATGGGAGAACTGAAAAAGACTAAAAACAGTTTTTTTCTATTATTTGATCAGATCTCGACATCTTCCAGATTTAATTTTAGAGTAATCTTTTCATTTGACCAATAGATTTTTTCTGATTAAATATTAAAATTTTGTTGCAGCCCAACCAGAGTTCTCACATCATTTTATTAATAAAACTGTGGAAGGTGGTAAACATTTTGGTGAGACCAGGGCTCCCTTCCAAACCTCAAAGACTTTGAGCTCACCACCAGAGAATTCACCCAATCATTGCTCTGCAATGATAGGAAAAGTTAAATTGCTGTAATGCAAACACATATTTCTAGTGACTATAAATAGTATAAATGGGATTTATTTTTTTATTTAAAACATGAACTTGAATAAATAAATACAATAACATATCCTTAAATCTGGATTTGGAATCATTTTGAGCTTAACTATATGGAAAAGATTCCCAAACTTCAGATCTAATCTGCAGTTTTTCACCCTGGTTGTAGATAACGACAGAACATGAAACCATTTTTGTTTCTTCCCACAGCGGCAGACCTTACCAGGGTCATCTAATATTTACATTTATTTTCTTATGAATCTTGTTAAGCAAGTTTAGCATTTTATGCAATCCAGGATGATCTACAGGAGTGTTTTTTTTATATTTTGTATATTTTTATTCAATGAGCCAATATTTCATACCAACAATTTTTAAGTCTTGACGACATCGTTTGACCTTCTAAGCTAACGCTCATCCTTGTCAACTTCAGATGCAACGCTTATTTACTTTGACTCTATTTGGATGTGATTCCAAATGCAAAGCTTGAGTAGTAACCAAACATTTAAATTTCTTGAAATTATTTCCTGTTTATGAGGGAATAATATATACTCTTCTCAATTGTTCAAATTTTTTTCAGTAATCATTTATTAATAATATTATTTTGTACTTTTTGTTTTTATTTGTTCCCTTTAAAGTTTTTTTTTTTTTTTCTGCTAGTAAAATTTTATGGGCAGAAAAAAAAACATGTTAACAGATTTCTTGGTATCTGCAAGTATGTATGGACCTCCAGAGAGGCCAAACATAAAATATCATGTTCTGGATGTGAAGTGACTGAAACTCTTGTTCTACTTTCCACTTTCTCTATCCTTACTGCTCTGGTGATCAACGTTGGTCCTCGGGGTCCGGTGTTGTACGTCTTTTAGACATGGATCATTACAGCCGACTTAAAATATCCAAATTTATAAATAAAGTTACACACAAATTCGCCAAGAAAGCTGCTCTAAACATTTTCTGTAACTTGAGCTGTGAAGTTGCAGCACGTTATGGACCAAAACACATGAATATTAAATATTCTGTTGCTACAACCTCATAGTTTCTCTGATATCATTCAGTCAAATTACAAGCAAAGTACTTCGTTGACGTTTCCTAGTTTTTTTGTAAGTTGTACAGTAGTTGTCGCATTTTTGGAGTTCGGAGTTAAATAATCTATTTTCTTTTGCAAGTTGGATTTTGATTTGGGCCTTCAAGTAAACTGTTTGATGTTATGGCTGAATTACATTGAGAAGTATTATTAACAAAAAAGTAGTATAAACTTTTTTAAAGCAGTTTTAATATCATTGTCGACAAGTTAATTTATGTCTACATGTCACCTATCAAGAGACTTTTAGTCTAAATCTTTGCATCACACTCTGTGCAGGGTTATAAACATTAATAAATATTTTCCTTTCTACACTTTTAATTCTTTGTTCACATACTATAAATAATTTGTGAACAGAATTGGAGTTATTTATAAGAATGAGATTAACTATGTTTCCATCTCACCTCGTCTGTTCTCGCCATCATTCTCGAAGCTTCCATTTTCCTTTCCTTCCTTCGGGCTTCCCAGTTCGGGAATGTCAGCGTTGGGACTTGTCCAGCCTACAAAGTTTAGCGGAGCTTCCTGGGCTGTTGCCTCGCCTCTGCAGAAGAAGGCAACTTGGGACAGGCCATGCCCTATAAGCAGCACCCAGCCATTTGCCACCAAGGCGATTCCCAGCACTGGGTCGTCCCAGGCCGGTCGCCGGCCCAGCTCGATGTTTCCTCTCGTCAGCATGGCAATCCACACCACCCAGATGCAGGCGGAGAGCACCAGGGTGAAGCACAGCATATAGGCCTGAGCCCTCCACTGCTGGTTGGTGGGTCCCGTGTAGCTGTAGCTGTACGTAAAGCATGAGCGGCACACGATTTGCAGAGACAGAATGAGACCGATCAACAGGAGGCACATCACGTAGATCTGCAGCATGGCAAACTCCTCCTGGCTGTATTCGCAAGGTTTCTTGTCCCGGAGCAGGACGACGATGAGCCACTCAGTGGCGATGATAACTTGTACCAAGAAGAGCCCCAGGGCCACGCCTGGTTCTCCCCAGCTTCGGGCAGCCGCAAAGCCCAACATTGCAAGACAGCGAGCCAGCAGGCAGGAGAAGGCTAACGAGAAGAGCACCCCGAACAGGAAGATCCTGGTGGGGCAGGTCTGGGGTGTGTGGCTGATGATGAAGGAGAAAGTGATGGCGAAGATGCCGGCTGTGGCCAACAGGAACAGGGACATGGAGAAGACCGAGCCTCCGATGGTGCTGCTGCGTCGGTGCCGAGAACACACGCACCTGCACATGGCCCAGAGCAACAGGGCTAAAAGGAGACCGACACTTAGCAGGAAGCCTGCGGAGGCCAGGGTCTCCAGCACGATGCCCCATGCCGCCCGGCGGTCACACAGGTACCTGTACACTGGATTCAGTCCGTTTCCACAACCTCGTACGCCCTTCAGGGAAGTATCGTTTGAGGGAGTGGTTGGGCTGGATGTGGATGTGGATGTGGAGGTGGTGTTGGTGTTGTCTTGTGACTGGCACTGGCAGGAGAGGGGGGCAAATATGAGGAAGAGCAGGGGGAAGAGGGACCTGTGGTTCGTGTATGAAGCAGCCATGATGACTTCAGTAATCCACAAGGGTTCAGCTTTGGTTCGTAAATTCTCCCCTTCGATGTGGCGGCTGGCTCCTGCAACAGAAGGCATGTTAAACCACGGAGTTCAATACCCAAAGGTTAACATGACATAACAGAGTTTGGAGTGTACAACAGTGGAAGGAGGTTTCTCAGTCAAACTGCAAGAACAAGGAGTGTGCGAACAAGCCAGAACAAAGCAGAATGGCGAGTGAGCCAATACTAAAGCTGCAGGATCACACACCAACAACGGTATTATGTAAAGAATAAAGGCACCAACAGATCCCCCTGATGTGGACCCCACACATTAAAAATGTCTTAATGGCCACTGATTCTGTTCGTTTTTACTTTCCATAATATTTGGTTCTCCTATGAAGAGTTTTTTTAATCTTTAACAGAGATTAATACAGTGTCTCATCCTAGTTGTCTGTTTCTCCTTTAGTTCCTGAAGGCGCGATTCTCAGGCCTTAACTAGAGACTCATGTCAAATGCTACAAATCCTGTTTTCTTAATCCTTTGTTTTCTTATCTTAATTGAATCAAATTTTGGAAGCACTAAATATCCCCAGTGTGAATCTTAAAGCAAAACTTCTACTTTGATCCTGGGAAACCTGGGACCTAGAGTCAGTTCTGGGGTAAGGATTGCTATGTTAAACGGACACTTTCATCAAATGATCCTGTCTCCACAGATTTTAGCTCTCTTCTTTTGATCTTTACTGCTTTTAAGATCACCTTTTCAGATTTTATTTCATTGCCAACCTATCGAATTTTATTTGAATCGGTCTGTCACGCATGGGCTTTATATTCTGTGCATATTTGACTGGAGCTCAGTGATGAGCAGTCCTGATATGCGAGGGTCACTTCCTTCCACCTAAAGCAGAGTCAGATAATATAAACTGACCTTTAAGTTTTAATCCAGGGAAAAGACGAAAATTGTTTTGAAACGGGCCTTTTAAAATAATTATATATAGGAATAATTAGGTGTTCTGATTGGAACAAAACGAGATTCTTATTAGTATCATAAAATTATTAATTTGGGTTTATAGGAAGCGTTGGTATACAAGTTATTGTTAAGCAGCTCAGAGTTTCATCTCATTCAGGTTAAATTCTGAGTTAACACTGAAGCTCTCCTAATCTGGCTTTATTAAAATCTTACAAAAACGTCACTCTTTAGATCTGAGGAGTGTAATTTAATAAAAAGGCACTTACTGTTTTGTCCTTCCAGAAGTAACTTTCAGCACTTTGGTGTTGAGGTTCCTCAGTGTGCAGCCATGCAGCGTTTATCTTGCTTATGTGCTCATTCTCTGTCAACTCTGAGTAAACCTAAGGTGGTGAGGTCATAGATTCGCCACTGGAAGACTGGTTTGTTTTCTCTTCACAGCAACAGAAACTAGAAACCTGTATCTAGACTCTTTTCTTTTTTTCTCTCCCTTGTATTTCTGACATGCTCAACACAGGTGCCTCCCTCAGAGTCCAGGTGGGGCTCCTACACCTGGAAGCGGTGACAGCTGCGTTGTCACGCCTCCGTAGATCTAAATCGCTTTTCCCATCAGAATTTGCATCCCATTTGCTGATGGCTCTGACGCTCCATCTGGATCAACCAGAGAGTCGGGCTGGTGTCGAAATGCTCTCAGGAGGGGTGAAAATTACAGACTTGTGAGGAACGGCTTTAAGGTGAGTCCAACTGACTCATCTCGGTGTCACCGGGATCCAGAGCGGGAATAGCCGTTGCCGGAGTTACTGGTAAATCACAACAATAACATTCAAAATCAGTTAGTTAGCCTCAGGGAGAGTTGCAGTAAGACCAGAAAGTACTTTGAGACTTTAGTCTCTCACAAGTCCTTACAAAACACAGCAACTCATGCCTGTACAAGCATCAGACTCATTCATTTAGGGCGTTGTAAACTCAGCCTGAATCACTCTTTAACTCTAATGCCAGAAAAGCAGTTTGACATGCTGGGGGAGTGTCGGCGGTTTGGTGCAAATATCAGTGTCAGGACATTTAAACTCCCTGGCCTTTTAGGGTCACTCTATAAACCAAGCTAACCTTTAAATGGAACAGCGTAGCAGAGCAGTGCTGCTGACCATATCCACCTGCTCATGACAACTGTAATTACCACTTTCTGTAGGGTAATATGCGCTGTTAACAGATAATTACAATCAAACACAGTCATTTTGTACTTTACAAAAACAGCCTGTTCAGTGATTTCCCCTGGTGGAGGATGTGGTGAGGTGAACTGTATCTTGGTGAAAATGATCTGTTTACAGATAGTACTCGACACACTATGTGGCTCCAAGTCTGTATTTGTCAGTGCGGAATATTCAGACCTTTACAGACATTTACTTATTTATGCCAGTGATGCAACGGCAAACCACCATGGATGCTAAAGTGAGAGCTGAAGGTTAAGAGTATCCTGCATGGTTCCCTCCACCTGCAATGTAGATTTAAACTCTGTTTTACTTGATATTACTCTCATTGCTAAAAGTGATGTCCTTTACTCTTAGCGAGAACATTTTACTAACTAAAGAATCCCATAAAGTAATTATGGCTCTTTCTTACTGCTATTCACCTGTTTCACACTTCTTAAACATCATGCACAGACAGCACTCTTTAAAAGGTTCTGCCTTGAACATGGGGTGTCCGGTTCCCGTCTTCTGGGTACGCTGTCCTTCTAGCACAAACACTTCTAATTCAAACAATTCAGCTACGTCCTTAAAATGTCAATGATTTTTTCTAGAGGGCTGCTAATGAACCATCACTTGATTCAGGTGAACAAGGTAAAGAACTAAAAAAGTACCAAACTTTGTGCACCACTAGCATGAAATATGCTTGTAGGAGCAGAAAATTACATCCCTCTGTTCTTGCATCCCTGGAAGAGAGAATGTTTGTTGGCTTTTAGATTAAAAATAAAAATCTTTTGTGTACTTAAAAAAAATACTAATTATTAAACGCAACCACCATCAGACCTCTGCATGAACGGTGTACGACCCAAAAGCGACCCCACAGGTGCAAAAGGAGAAAGTAGACTTTGCACAGCAAAGCATCTTTATGGGAGTAACAATTGATGCGACCATTAGTGGATTGATTTTTATTGTTTTTTCAGTACGAGCAAACCGTATTGTACAAGTTCACATCAAGATGTGACATGGCCAAGAAGGTTGTGGCTCATCAGGCTTGAGGGTAACCATTAAAAGTCTCCTGTAAAATTTTTAACTTTGAGGTAAAACCTTATCAACTGTGACAAAGTTTAGTGGTTTCTATAACAAAGGGAAACTACATGTTTATCATCATTACATGTGTGTCTTTTTAGAATAAGTGTTTGAGTTTAATAAAGAATACTTCAGTTTTGGTGTGTATTGGTGAAAAGTGCAGGAGAGGCAGAGACTCGCTGCTCTGACGTTAACCAACATGTCACTGAAAACAGTGTTTCTCATTTCTTCATTGGGAAGGTACAGAGACAGATTGAATATTATATTATCATATACTTTACTAGTTGTTGGTGTAAGGCATGCAAACACTTGTCTGTCGTTAAACTAACAGGCTAATAATCATGCAGCTAGTAAACTGTGCAGGACCAAACCATGGCATGCAGAAACACGATGTAATTATGTACGTAAAGATCCTCGATTGAAGTATTGATACAAACCACGTAGCTTAATATTCTAGCATCAATCTGCATTAGCGTTTTCTCTTCATCAGCTTTAGAAATGACAGAGGCCGACACGAATACTCAAAATACACACTTTACTGGCAGCTATCAGTACAGACCAGTTCATGGTACATTTTCTGTTGTATTTTGCTTCCAAACACAGAAGACACATACAGTTTATGTCTTTATTTTCTCTTAGAAGGGTTCAGACAGCGGCAGGTAGAAAAGGAAGGTTGAGCTCCTACTCCATGATTGTGTGAAAGTGTGTTCCCCTTCCGGCATGGTTCACACTCTCCTTGGTGCTAAACGTAGCCTCAGTCACGTGGAGCAAGAGAAAAACACACACGTGCGTGCACACACACCACACACACGGCAAAAGGAATGAGGAGGAAAGTACAAAAGGAAGGTGATAAGGTTCACTCTGAGCAGATGTTATTTACATTTTAACAGACAGCTAGAAGCAAATACGGGCTAGTGTCGAGCTAGCGTTTTGGCTTGCATTCGTCGCGGTGAGTCTGGAGGGCCTGGGAGAGAGTGGGAAGGCCGGAGGAGAGAAGACGGGCAGGAGAGCTTCTCTACGTGGCTGACGGGACGGAAAAAGGTCTGTGGGTTTTTTCTCGTCTTCTCATTTCAAGTACATATACTGTAAACAGTATCATATAAATATGTATATAATAATATAAAAAAATAATAATATCCACTTAGTGGAATAAAGCGTGAGGTAGTCAGACGAGAGGGCGTTAGGGGGTTGGCTGGCGGCCTTATGACGGCCCGCCGACCTGGGATGCAGAGGAGGCTGGTTGCAAAGGGTCAGCTGGGAGAGAGGAGCAGGAAGGCAGGAGGTTTTAGATGATGCCATATTTGGCCAAGTCGCTGAGCTCCATGTCGCCAAAGGCCTCCCATGGGCACACCACGGTTATGTCGTTGCCGAGACCCTCCATGCCAGGGATGTCGTCGCCGAAGCTGTCGACACAAAATGAAGAAAGCCTTCGGACCACGCGCTGCGGGTATTATTAATTTAAATAAATACAATGAGTTTAGAGGTTTTTACCCCTTCTGGCCTGGTTTGGGAGCCTTGCTCTTGAATGTGCGAGTCTGCCTCTGTTTGAACTTGGGTGGGCCCTTCTTGGGAGTGGTGGGGCCCGCGGCTCCGCCGGGGGAAAGGGCGCTTCCTGCTGGTGGACTGGCGTTCATTTTTGCCAAGGGTCTGAGGAAGACAGGGGAGGACAGGGGGTTATTTTAAGACTCTGGGCTGTAATCCTGTTTCCATCAAGCTCTTAATCCCAATCAGTACAGATTTTCCCGATTAGGCTAACCCGCCAGATTAGCTGTAATCCAACTACAATCCTCAGACTGTCCTTCTAGGCGTGAAGAAACACGAAGCAACATTCAATGTTGACCTCAAACCTTATTGGTAGCTTTTTAACCTGCCGACTTGAACCCAAATCTGAAACAGTTTAAGTTTTGTCATTCAGCCATGAGTAGGTTCTTCTTTAAATCTGATACAATTTAGAACTGCAGACGGACTTTCTGTGTCCTCTATCTGACTCCTGAGACTTTAGGGTTTTTCTATAAAGGCGTAAAAGCATCAATCCTTTTTTTGCTCATAACCTAACTGCAACAGAAGCACCGCCTGCATCAGTGCATAGGAAGAGCCAGAGTGTAAAGATGGAGAAGCTTCGTCAGAATAGATGGAGATCTTCTTAAGGCTTTGACTGTGGGGACAAGCTGTTAACATCCTGTTTCCTTTGACCGTTGCTCCTAAAGTCAACCAGCTTTACTAGTCCACACACAACTCCCTGTCTGAATTTTTGAATCAGATCTTTTGAAATCTTAGTGATTTTTCAAGCAGAAAATATTAAAAGACTCTCTGTCCAGTGTTAAAGTTCATTGTCACTGTCTCCTCTCAACCATCTACTAACTTTATGATGTTGTTGTTTTTTTGTCTAAATCTAAATCAGATATCTCTTTTAAAGATTCCCAGCAGGCAAAACAAACTAACATCATTCCAGTCTGTTCCTACCTGTTGTTTCTGGTGTCCCACAAAGCCTCTGTTCTCTGTCTCTTCTTTGCTCTCCTTAACTTTGTGAGGCGCCGTGTTTTTATTAGGCTTTTATACCTCCATTTCTAATCTCCAAATCCTCTTTTTTCCAGTCACATGATCTCTGGTAGAGGTCAGCCAAACTTCTTGAGCAGCCAAGCATCTTCTTCTCCCCCTCCCTTTCCCTGTTTGAATCACTTCAACCAGGAGGGGCCCAGTACGCCCCTCTCTACCTTTTTGCCGCAGCACGGGAGAAGAGCGCAGCGCTTGGATAACAATGTCAGAGATCAGCCTGGAAAGATTTTATCCGGCTTACTCGTCTAAACCCTAGCACGCCTGCTTTTAGCACTGCTGCGAGGAAACAATCTACGGGTCCCGTTCCATGTCCATGTGAGATGCCGAATTGTGTTTTCTTGTAGGAGAGTAGGAATAACAGAGGGGAATTTTAACTACATTCAGTACAAATATATATAAAACTAGCACCGTTAGACCATTATTTGATTCTAATTTAACAGTTTAGATGTAAAGGGATTACTGACCGACAGTCTGAGATGAAGAACTTTCTAGAAATCTCTAGATGTTTTAAGACAACTGCTCCCCAGTTAACCCACAGTGCCTCCAGTAAATACTCAGAAGCATTGTGGGGTTTCCACATTTTTAGTGTTTGCCCTAAATAGATTTTAAAGTTTTAGGTGGTGGTTGATATTTGATCTAGTTTTTTTTCGTTTGTTTGTTTCCTTAATTCAATTGTGAAGCAAACTGTATCAATTAGTTTGATTTTGACAGGATTTTAACATAAATAGCTCCACCAGTTGGACAAGTTGGCTACAGTGTCGTCCTACACAAAGAAGGTCCTGGGTTTGAATCCCAGCTTGCCGTCTTTTTTACTGTTGTCGACATGTTCTCCCTGTGTGTGCGTGAGCTCTTCATCATGGCTGGTGTGTGGATAAGTGTGTATGTTGCCTCTTACCCCACAACTTCTGGATATTATCCTGACCCCCCCAGCCTTTCCCTTGGTCCATGCAATGATCCAGTAAGTAGGCATAGATAAAAGATGAATAAAATCTTCCCATTAAGTCAAAGCAACTTCTCTTTCCCTACTAAATAAAACCATCTCTAACCATAATGCTGCCACCACCAGTTTTTACCATTACTAGCATACAGTCTTAGTTTTCCTTCTGGCAACCTCTTGGATGTTTCACTGATCAGTAGAGGTGGACACCGTGACTTGGTAGTTTTTGCATTTGTCTAATTCTCTTTGAAATTGTAAATAACGGATTAACTTAATTTTAAAGCTTAAAATGTTTTCTATATAAAATGGTTTTCTACCCTCACCTGCCTTAAATGTCTAGAGCTTTACCTCTGACCCTCACTAATGTTGTCCAGCAGACCTCTGAAGGCTGCACAGCAACGTTTGATTTATATGGAAAAGATATGATACAGGTGTTTACTCCGTTTACAAGTCAGACAGTTTTTCAACCAGATCTGATGCACTGACTTGATGCCAGAGATTTTTGTTTAGTTTTGTTTTATTGAAAGCCATGTATTAATTTACCTCCAGATTTATATGTAATGTTGTGTTGGTCTATAACTTACCAATTTCCAATCAATAGATTGACTACTTTTAAGATGAAAAACATCTAGAAAGGTTCAAATGATACAACACTGTAAACAAAAACTGTAAAACTGGATAAAAAAAGGTTTATTAGATGAAATAGATTTTATTATATATATATATTTATATATATATATATATATATATATATGGGGGGGTGAACATTAGATCTGTTTTCACATATTTCTGGTCCTTTCATCTTCATGTACATTTGCTGACTTTCATTTCCTCTCATTATCACATATTAAATAAAGACTACAATTAACAAATGACTAAGTTATTATTAACAAAAGGAAACTACAATAAAAAGATTTTTCAGACGTTATTTAAAGGGATTCTGTTTTTAATCATCTTTACAGTTTTTTGGACATTTACTCCAAATTAGACAAGCATGCACTGAATTCTACAAGTTTTTTGAAAACAGGCTAATCCAACAAGATGTATGTTGATCCTCAGAAAACAGCAACCAGAGAACGGCAACAGAGCAATTATAAGGATGTTTGAAACCACTTTTGACTTTTTAGGGGGGAGCCATCTGTGTTTTAACTGTAGACAGCATAATATTTGATATTTCTTTTTAGTTAGTTTATTACTCAATCAGTGGGATTCTGTGATAACTTCCAAATACATTTAAATTTAGTAAATTTAGTATTTAAAATTAGATTTCATTAAATTTAAGTGGACAACTGAGATAAAAATAAATGTTTTATGTAAACGTTGGTCAAGCTTTCAATAAAGTTCATGAACATTTTTATTATTATTAGAATATTCAGTTTCCATGCTTAGATATTAAACAAGCTTTGTGTTCTCATTTGGGAACTCCTTGTTATCTGCATGAACGCAAACATCTCTGGGTAACAGAAAGAAAAGTACTTTTTAAGCTTAATAAAAAGAGCAATAATAATCTTGGTTAAATGTATAGTTTTGTGCTGTGAAAAATCATTTAGTTCCTTTCTTAATTTCTTGCGAAGAAATCTTTACGAGTAAAAGGTTCGGCAAAAGTTCAATTTCCAGTGAGGCGCTTGAACCCTAAACATGCATGCAGAGCTACAAAAGAATGGCTTATGTCAAACAATAATTGCATCTGATAAACTTTCTCAATAAACACTTTAAGGCTGCAGTTCTAAGATGCTCTCCTTAACCTTAAGATGCTTATCAAACGAAAACAGTCTAACACTTTAGTCTATAGATGTGCAAAGCATGTGGAAATATATCCCAAAAATAACTGACTGAGACTCAGACAGTCTGAATCTGAACCCACATCACTCTTCAAAATGTTAACAGGTTAAAATAAGAAAAGCTTACTTTATAAAAATCAATTTGCTCTGTCCATCATTATTTTACATAAAGACCTGGAAATCAGTAATGAAACATCTGAGTTGATGTGTATTGTCTGAATTGGAGCACAATTGCAGTTTGTAATATCCTGCATTGCTTTGTTGGATCTAGGCACTGTCCTCTAAGGGAGGACATAACTATGGCTAAGTTTACCCCTCATAGGCTTTAGGTTGTAGTGTCAGTGCTTAAATAAACACTACTTCCATGTTCATCTCAGCCCATAACTATTTAATAAAACACCACATAAGCCTTGTAAAGCATACAGCAGACTTTTGAATTCTAGTCGGAAGCCCAATCTGTTCAGCACATACTGAATCATACAAACTCTTTAAAAGTTGATGTGCGCACTTATGACGTCACGTGACCAATCTTCTTTTGGCGGGTCACTGTGTCACCTTTTGCGGCTCCAGCTGTAAACATGGTTAACATTTCTTTCACTAATTAGATTAAAGAAAGAACCCCGTATTAAAACATCGCAGAGGAGCAACAGTGTCTATCAGATTTGCATAAATATGAGTTAAACATGATCTCTTATAATTTTCAGGAATTTTAATCTACCCTCTCAACTGATAAGCCTTCCATGCATTACTGGGGGACTTTGGAGATGAGACCTGCATGGGATTAAAATCCTTTGATTTAAAAGTGTCACAATTTGAATAAACCATAGATAGATAGATAGATAGATAGATAGATAGATAGATAGATTAAAAGAGCGAGGATGTATCTAAATTCAGCGAAACATGAAGGCTTCCCTAAATGTGGTCAATAAGTGCAAACATTTTTTTCTGGTGTATCCTTAACAGCCCAACTTTTCCAAGGATGCAAGATTTTTGTTCTTGTGACAATGAGAGAAAAGAGTAAAGTTGTATCATAATCCAGCAATACAAACTGGTTGTTAGGCTTTTAGCATTAGTATAAACATTCACCAGTTTGTGATTACCACTGCTAGTGTTTCTAGTCCTACATAACTCCATGAGTCAAACATTTCATATTTTCTACCAAAGGAGACCAAAAGCTAATCCTCAATCATAATATGGTTGGTAATGATTTAAGTCACGACTGCTATGTTCACTTCTTCCACATTCTTTGTGATTCTCCGTGAAATTTATTCAGCTGTAATTTCTCAATATTTTTCAAAAAAGCTATATTTACTTCTCTTTCTCTGTGTCAGATTTATTGTATTTAAACATTAGTAGTATAGTATTTTTTAGTTCTTCTGATGTAAATTTTGGGATTTATTGCATTTTTACAAGAAGATGTAGCCATTTTGTCATTAGATTTGTGCTTCTCACATGTTTAATCAGAAGTGTTTACACAACAGTTCAGTCTTGTCAAAACTAAAAGAAATGTTAACTTTCTCCCTTGTTTTCCAAGAACACCTCTCACAGACTTTAAGCAGCTCTGCTTGCTCTGCTTTAAATAGCTCCGGTGCTTAACACTCATGGCATGCCGTTTTTCTGCAGTGCTCCTCACGGCTGTTTCCTGTTTTCATGGTTATTTGCATGGAGCTCTTTGAAAAACGAGGGAATAAATAACTTGCTGCCTCACAAGTCCTTTATTCAAATACATCTATTGAACTGTTTATCACTGTAGTGTGTGATGATTGTATTCCAGAGTGTTTAACATTGTAGTCTTTTATTTGTTGTATTTTCTTAGTACATTTTGATCTGTATGTGTTCCACTGTTGTTTCTTGCAACTTGAGTTTTGTATTTTAGATTTGGTTGTGCTTGTTCAAGGACAACAAATATATTTATTTGTTCTATTCTTCTATTCTAATCTTAGACATCATGCATATCTGGCTATGGTTTTTTGTGTTAGAGAGGCATTTTCTTTCTGTCCAACAAAAATAACATGAACATACTGGACCTCCATTGGATCTAACATCATCAACTTGAGTGTGAGGACCTTTTGTTTTTAGTAGAGGCAACATGTGCAACAATTTTAGATATTTAAATCAGTGAAACATTCTAGTTTTGTATTTTGCATTTTTTACTTTCAGATCAGACTTTCCTCCTTTTGAATCATACAAATATGTTGCGCATTTCCATTTTCTGTCGCCAGAGCAGATTTAAGATACGAAGTGTACAATCCTTTCACTTTTCGTTTGTTACTCTCAATGCATATGAAGTACGTTATCCTTAATATAATTACTTGCAATTCTATTTGATTTTATTACATGCATATATATCTACAAAAATTTGTTTTCATCCTTTGTGTTTATCATTCGAGAGGGAAGGAATGTAATTTTCTTTTTACTCTAAGAAAAAACATTCTTATATTCACTCTTTCTCTAAATGAATCATTTGTTTGCAGAAACAGCTTTCTAAGTTTGGCATCCCTCCCTTTTTTGCTGCCAGTTTTCCTTCTTGTGTCCGTGTTATATAACAGCTTAAGAAGTCGGTGTGCTGAACCAATGCCCTCTGGAAAGAATCCGCTGATGCTCAGATTGACCCGAATCTCATTTTACAGGGTTAAGCTGTGTGGCTTCATTGGACCGTTCTGAGCTCAGTTTCTGGAACTGTTTAAGTCCGTTGTTTCTCATCCACACGGCACTTAAAATAAAAAAGAAATAAAAAGCTGGTACTGGTGCAGTGACATGCAAAAGTACACCTTAACATTTTTACCTGCTAATAAGCAGGGAAAGGAAATTCTGACTGGGTAGCACGGTGGTGGCTGCATCATACTGTGAGATCCTTTTTTTCACATGGAAATTAGTTTTTAATTAGTTTTTAGGAGGATGAAATCCTGAAAAAAAAACAACCCCTTGTGATTGTACTTGAAGTTCCCCACGAACTGTAGCAAGGCAGAGTGACCCTGTTGTGAGTTAGATTATAGAAAATAATATGTTGCAATTCTCCATCTATTCGGTCAGAGCATAAGCTGATTTGCAAACAGGAATGGACAGACTTCCTAGGTTGTATTTGTTGAAAGTTACCTGAGAGGTTTGCCAAAAATCTGCTGCATAACGTGACTTTGTTGAGTGTAATGCAGTACCATGGCATTTTTTAAAGCTAGTATCATTTTCTTTCATATTTATAAACAACTTTGTTAGGATTTATGACATAAAATCCCCCCCAAAAATATCTTAAGGCTCGTGCTAAAATTAAAAAAATGGGAAACGGTTTAAAGGGATTTAAATACTTGTGCAAGATATTAAACATTGTGCTTTTGGCAAAATTCTTTGTTTTTTCTTTCTGACAGACCCTCAACTAATCTCTTGCTTTCCTCCTGAAACATCCCAGAGTCTTAAAAAATTAGATTTTTGTATAATAAAGGAATCATTTTTCAGATCTATGTCACAGCAAAGTCTGCTCTGTCATCAAATCCTGTTATTGTTTTCCCAATGGGCTGAGCTGGGAGCCACGTGTGGGTGTGTAGGCATTTGTTTTCCATATTTCATTTAAGGGAGGCAGTGAAAACACCATGACAGGGAGAAAAACAGGTAACAGCAGAAAGGGAACAACTGAGCTGCCCGGAAGACATGGAGTCAAAAGAAGAAGAAAGTGAACGCATTTTGAAGGTGAACTTTGACTTTAGTGTCTCAGAAAGAAATGAAGGAAACCGTGGAAGGAGACTCTGAATAAGATTTGCGTGTAAATGAGGCGAAAAGCAGATAAACATGAGTTTGATCAACATATTTTTTGGCGGATATTGAACAGGATTTTTTTTTTTTTTATATACAAACTCGATAAATAAAATGTATTAAAACGTTTTTTTTCAGTAAAATCCGAGTTCAAATACATATTTATCTAAACAATTAATGCAGTAGCCTGGCTTCTACGGCGCCCTCTGGTGGCTGCTCCGTGTTTTGCTCTTTCCTTGTACACAGCCATAGGTTGAATTTCTTTTGTGACACAGTCAAATATGTCATGTTGATTGTTTCTATCACGGTAACCGAGAAAAAATACTTAACATTTTATATTTTTAACTCATCTACAAAATACAAAGAAAAATATTGCAAAAAAGTTAAAAGACTAAGGAGTGTTATCTCATCTGAGCAATAAAGAACCTGCAAAGGCAAAGGTAAAGAATCTGAGAAGACAGTAGGTTACACTGGATATAAAACTTAAATGGACAGATAGGAATGAAGCGTAGAGCTGGAGGTGTAATCCGACCCTCAAGCCTTATTATGAGAGGACACTGGGCGGATTGTAATGTTTGCTTTAGGGGCTGAGACTAATTGGATGCCTGTGATATACACAGATTGATGTTTTCGTGACACAAGGCCGGATGATGTGGGTGGAAGATGTTGCAGTGGGCCTGAAAGTCCTACAAAAAGCAATAAGAGGTAATTATTTGAGACTAATGATGATGAGCCCACACAGGCACAACATCCAAATTGGGGGAGCATCCATTTTACTGGGTTGCCTCAGAATCTCATTTGGTTTTTATTCTTGACTTTTATTAGGCCATTCCAGGGTTAAGTTGTATGTTAAGGCCTGTGTTTTTTCCCTTTTCATTTTATTCATCTTAAACCAGCTCCTCTGTCCGACCTGAAGGAAAGCGTTCCCTCAACATGATGCTGTTGTCACTTTGATTTACTGTGGGAGTGCTGAATTCATGTTATGTAAATCTGGTACACGTGTTATCGTTTGATGCTTCAATCTCCTCTATTTCTCTTCCTGACCTGCCTGCTGGGCTCCTTGGACCTCATGATGAGATTTTGCTCGCTAACGTTCTCTAACACCCCTTTGGTGCCATCAAAACAAATCTGTAATAATTTAACAACTTTTCACAGGGTAACCACTTTGCAACTTTTACATGAAGACATTCTTGATCATCTCTGCAGAGCGACTGCATGTAATTTGCTTAGACAGTTACTCCCTGAGCGTAAGAGACGTATCACCCTGAAGCTCATTTCTATCCAATCGACTGATAGATGGGACCAGATGTGTGTTTATAGCACACAACATATGGAGCTTTGTCACATTTTCCCTGCATCTTCCTTTAAATACCAATCATACACATGTCCTCTGCCTGCAGACCTTATAAATAATCCAGTTGGGAATAAAGTGGAAAGATTCATTTTTGGAAACCTGTTAATGATTTCCTCAGTTTAATAAATTCAACATTCCTGTTCCCTTAATGCAAAAGTCGTTAGTGGTAACAATCACTTCAGCACGCCTAAGTGTGTCTCCCTCCTTTTCCCGCCTCGACTGCAGACCACATGCTCACGTTAGGCTGGCACATAACTCCCCTCACTCCTAATGAATAAGATTAAAGTGTGTGTTTTGTTTTTGCTTTGCTGGTGTCTTCACTTTTAGCTCATAAATTCCCAATCTGTCCTGTTCTATTATTCACCTCCTATACCAGACCCCCCCCCTCCCCCCCGGCTATCTACGCTCTCCATTTCTGGCTTGCAGTGCAGTAATGTGCTCATAAATACTTAACAGAGTCTATAACATTGTGATGCAGGGGAAAAAGCCTTTCCAGCTGTTCTCAAAACTTAGAGGAGAAAAGAGTCTGTATGTTGAAGAAGTCGCATTATGGATCCTGTGAGTTTTCACCAGCTGTGAGATAATAAACCAAGGACACTGAACATTTTTAAACAGCAGGAGAGAAACCCAACAAGCACACCTTAATGATGCCTCGAAACAGACTCTATAGGTGTTAGCATTTCAATTAAAGAAACTGTTCTACAAATGTTGTGAAAAGGTTCTCGGTTTATGTAGACGATAAAAAAAAACATATTTCCAGTGTTCTTAAGTTATTCTACTTCTCAACTTCACCACATTTTGCTATAGTATTTAGTTATTGATGTTAAAGATAAAACATTCCTAAGGAATTTGATAAATGGGATTTTAGACTATGGTTACAGAAGCACAATTACAGTATGAGGTCAGACACTGATGTTGGAAACGATACACATGCAGGCTTGCAGTCTCCACTCAAATGTATCCCTGATGTGTTCCTTTCGGCCAGGACACGAGTACATGCCAGCAGCTGCATGTCTACCGCTCTGTTTCCCTCCAGGTGTCACACGAGTTTTGAGCAGACATTTAAAATTATTTTTAAAAGGAAATAAAAAAGAAAATGTAAATTGCGCATGGCTGTAATAAGCGGGAAGTAGAAAAATAAGTTCGCGACCTCAGAAATTATTCAGCTAATGTTCGTTCTATATCCGTTTCCTCTTGTGCTCATTTAAAATGTGCATAAAAAATGTTGATGGATCAATACTAATGTAGACCTTGCGTTGTACACTAGTGCACTGTTAAATAAAGGGAAAATCTGAACTCTAAACATAAAACTAGCAATCTATTGTCTTCACATCGAGACTAGAAGGGAGATGTAATCCCTGCAGGTATGAATTTTATTTTGAAATGCTGAATGCTTTCGTACATTTTCACTAAAACAACCAGACATTTTCAGATTGTTCCGTCCATGAGGAGATATCTTTGCATCTGCGTGCCTCAGCCGCCTCTCTGCTGCAGCTTATTGTGCTTCTTAGAAGCCGCATTGAACTTTCAAAATCCTCTGAGCCAAAATCTCTTCTGCAGGCATGTGAAGGAGAGGTGGAAGATTCAGTTCAGTCTATCAGCCACCCACCACGCAGCAAAACGGAGACACGACACAGAAAAGACTGTCTTCAGCCCCATTAAAACCTGGTAGACAGAAGTGACAGGCTCAGGGTAGAGAGATGGAACAAAGAGAATAAAAAAAGAGACCGCCGGGATTTAAAAACAAAACAAAACACAAGGGCAAAATCCTGAGGTGATGCTTAAAGAGAAGAGAACAGATGGCGTGTTTCTCTCCGCCCTTCCCCCAGGTGCCTGCATCAGGCCTAATATCTCATTACAAGTCTCAGTCGGTGGCTCTAAAGCAGTTTGGCTGGGGTCAGGAAAGCTCTAGGGAGACAATATAACAGTGAGACTCTCATTTAGCCCAACAGCATAAAAGTGGAGAGACGGGGAAAGTCTTTGAAGAAGTGCCTCAGAGGAAGGTTTCATGCAGCGAGCGTGTGGGAACGTACCTATCAGGAACCGTGATGCAACGAGAACAGAGGAGGCCCCAAAGATCCCTTGTGTCATATATAATCATTTAATGTAACACCTTAAAACCAGAAAGCCATCCGCTGTGTATGATGACTGTTTACCATCTGTTTCATTGTTAGTGATGTACTAAAATACACGGGAGTCGTTCAGATTCCAGTCCTTAGCAGCCACTATTTCTGCCCAGCAGGGGGCAGTTCAGACTTGCTCAGTAGATCTTATTCAGACATTAAACTTTATGTTTTCATGTTTCCTAAATTCTCTTAAAAGGCTTAAAGACAGTGGATCTGGTAACCTTAACTCTGCATATCAGAGTCTGTATAAAGAAAATAAGCTCCTATCTGACCATTATTTTAGAATTGAACATTCTCCCTCTTAATATGGTCTGTATAAAATTACAGCAGTTGTATTATCTTATCAAAACCAGTGGAAAGATGCTTGCTTATTTTTATTTATTTATTTGGTATTAGAGTTAATAGTGCTAAGCATTAATCCTCACTATTATCTGATTTTATTTTTTACCTTCACACTTATACCCTCTACTAAATAAAATCCCAATATTACATGCATACCATGTGTTGACAGTCGTGGTTTCAATCTGACAAACTTTGTAATGATTGATACTGATGTTTTTTCTTGTATATTACTGACTGACAAGTGGAGGAATGAGGGTCAGAGAGACTGTGAGGCTGTCAGCAGCCTCCCCATCACTCCGTGCCCGTTGGGTGCCTGTATGTCACAAGCCGGTTCGCTGTTGCTGTCTTGGTTTACAGTTTGCCGCGTTATGCTTGTGAAAACATATCATTACGCCGAGCGATTCTGACAGCCACAAATGGAAAGATGAAAAGACAGAGAGCCGGATTGACGGCTGGAAAACAGGACAGACAAAATGAGTCGACCGAAAGGAGCTTGACCCAGTTTAGGGCAACTTTAGCAATACATGGCAAAGCTATTGGATCATTGTATACTGTTTCATATATTTTGGAAACCTTGATGTGGATCTGTAAAGTTATATTTTGGCATCTTAAAAAGTGAGAACGTGTAATTTAAGATTAACAATTTGGCACAGAAAGAACGAAGGGAAGGACGGCGAGTTACAAAGGAAGGATCGACATGAACAAACTAACAAAGAAAGTCATTAAAGAAAAGAAGTAGGACACGAGAAAGGAAAGAAAGATGGAATGAAATAAGGAATGGAAGCATAAACGGACAGACAATTGAATGAAAGAACAAACGAAGAAAGAAAAACAGGGAGGAGGTAGGAGGCCAACCACAAACATAGGAGGCAGGATGCAAGAAATAAAGAAAGGACATATGAAAGGAAGGTAGGACACATAAAAGAAATTAATGATGTAGGACGCATAGAGGGAAGTTACAAAATAAGGGAGGAATTACACAAGAAAGTAAAAATAAGGACACTAGCAAAAAGAAAAGGCAGGAAATATGGACAAAGAAGTGTCTGATATAATGAACTACAGGAGGGAAATGTATGAATAGTTTAGTAAGGGACGACACATGACAGAAGAAAACAGAGGGAAGTATACAAGAAATGATGGAGTGGACAATGAACTATTAAATAAATTCTAGATGTAAAGGTTTCTAGATTACACAGGAACCCTGAAATCATCCATGAGGAGCAAAATTTAGATTAATGAAACAGAGATAAAAGGGTATATACATGAGCAAGATTGAAAATAAAGGTTCATCATTTTGCAAAAGCTTGAAGGAAAGAACAAAAGATGGAAAAGCAAACGTGGGAAGTTGCATAACCGTATCTGACGCACAGATGTGGAGCAGATCGTTGCACTTAGATGCATTTTGTTGTCATGCATGGCAGCGTTTTCACCCCGGTCCTCCATTTTTATTAATGCGCACTTCAGCTTTTTATGAAAACATCCAGTGTCTGGGATTGCTTATTTATGGTGTCAGCTTTTTGAAGGTTATCTGATTCACTGGAATTTGGCAAAAGCGCAAGGGAAATTCCTCACAGGTTAGATGGGTGCTGGTTTGTTAGATTTGGCATGAGAGGAGTGGTGGGCTGGGGGCGGCGGTGCTTGAGTAAATAGCACATAAAATAGAAAAAGATTAAAAAATGCTTCTAAAAGTTCCTATGAGGAATTAGAGCTTATAGCTTTTCAGAAACAAAAACATGCAGTTGGATACATGCAAGATTACAGACAACTAACCCATGGCTTTGTTAATACATTAAGGGTTTATAAGGAGTTTTAATACAAACAACTAAATTAATAGAGCTGAACAGGTCATTAATCAAATCCTGCAGATTTGTAGATTATATCAAGGCCGCTGTAAGTATTTAGATTTTTAAAACAAGGAAAACTTACCGTAATAGCGGCTTTGGTTAGATTAGAAGAGCTGGAGCAAATGAAGTATAAATGACACATTTAAAAGTGTTCAGAAAACGTTCTCCTCTCTCCTAAGCACCACTCAGCTTCTATACTTTTCAACATTTATCAGTGCGATAATAAGCAAGCAGGAGTAATTTTAGAGCAGTAAATGACACCAGATCTTTTCAGTGCCACCACAAAAACAGATTTAGTTAGTCCCACCTGGAAATTGTTTCATTAATTAGCATTTGCTTTAAAAATAAATAAATAAAAGGATTTAGTACAGGGACGTAAAGGGAGAGCGGAGGCTTGATGCATGAATAGATTTGGGGTAAATACTCCATGTAAATAAGATATTTCATACCAGCAAAAGTTTTCAAAACCCTTGATAGGATTTTATGTTGAATATGGACTCATGATTTTAAAACATTTTACAATTAAATATCTAAAAATCACCTTTGAACGTTGCAGCCCTGAGTAAGGACTTTGTGGACTCCCTAACGCTGCAGTTCAGGCTTGAGGTCTTCAAGTAATGTCCAGCTGTTGTGACCATGGGCTTTCTTTTTTGTCATAATCTATTTTTACCCGTCGTTATTGAAATTGATAGCAATGACATATTCATTTTCATTTATTTTTCTTTTGGTGTGTTTAATATTGAAGAAGCTGAACAGAGAATCCACGTTGTGTCATCAAACATCAAGCAGATGGATGCATGTAACTTTTCCTTTACAATGAAAAAACATATTTATATTATACAGGTAACTACATATTAAAAATGATATTAAATGATATAGCTTAAATTTTATTTAAAAACCTGACCTCAAACCTGAGCTCTGCGTGTGCTTGGCACAAGTGGAGGAATTGCCCTACCACAAGGTAAACCATAAACCTGGCCTCATGTTTTCTATGCGCTCTCCTGTTTTTTTCTTTCAGAATTACCCTCTAATTTGCTCCAATCATCATCCCAGCTTCCATACAGCGGTTAATGGAAAGCTTTTCACCACAGAGATGATAAGGTTCGTTCTATGAATAAGTCTATTTTGGTTCCGGGGTTTTTCGCAACATCTTGTGTTGATTTTATTTTTTCTCAGCAGTGGTTTTCTCATCATCACTCTCCCATAACGCTTTGACTAAGGAGTCCAGACAACAGTTGTTTAATGAAGAGACTCTCCCCTTTCTGCTGCTTAAGCTTGTTACTCGGTCGGCGTAGTCAACTTACTATTATAGTCCCTTTTCCATTAAAGGATTTTTTTGTTGTTTACATTTTGTTTGTAAAAAAAGTCTTATCTTGTTGAATATGACTGATCTGTTAGGAATAAAAAATGCGGAGGGTATCACGGGATTAGGAGATGCATGAGTAGCTTTTAATGGCTTATCAGACCAAACTGATAGAAAGAGTTGCTAAAAGTTTATATTGAAGTCCAACACCCCAATCATCTGTCTTTAGATTTGTTTGTGGTCTTTATGAATAGGTACTCAAGGAGGGACTCTAGTCATTATGGTGTTTGGAGTACATGGACTAGTTCCCACAGAGTGTGAACTTTGGAAAATGATTGGAACAATGAGATAGAAAATGACTTGAATAATCTTTCTTTCAAGCTTTGCTAGTTTTCATCATCTGGGATGTTTTGGGATACAGCTGCTGCTCATGCAGATCAAAAGTTTTATTGATTTATTTTTTGCTTGGAAGAACTTGGGATCCCACAGAGTGATGGGACGAATCCTTGAATATGAAGAAAACAGTAAATATGTTGTGTGTTATTGTTTTCCTTCCTCCTGACAACTATGCAAAAGTCTGTTCTGGCCTATTTCATAAGGTTTGACGTTGTCATGTGATAAAATCCAACAAAGAAGTTCAGAGGGTGGGAATACTTTTTCAATGGCACAGTATAAAAAAAAAAAACAGCCCAGCAGGGCTTTGCAAGATCCATAAATCTTCATCAAGCTTTGTCGACACACACACGACAAAACTCACAACCACCAGACGACAGCTCCTTGTGAGAAGGTCCTGAGTAATGTCTGTTTGCCTCCTTCAGTCCAGCATCCCTCAGAAAGGCAGAAATGCACAATCGCGTCATGTAGCACTTTCATGGCCTCTGTCTGAGTCACACACTCCGTAATGTTTCCTTCGTTTCCTTTCGATCACGGTCAAAACACGACGCATAAAAATAGCAGAAGAAAGTTATTAATAGGGAACATGTTGGCGGTTGTTGTAAGGCTACTCTCGACTCCGTGTTTGTCAGTCTGCGCTGTGTCCGCTCAGGCCGACCGAGCCGCAGAACAAACTGAGGTATACCCGCTCACCCACTAGGAGAAACGCGAGCCCGCCCAAACACCTCCAAAAAAAATGTTTTTGCAGACATTACATGGATAGTTTACACATTTGTGGTAATGGCCTCATAATGAAGTCAAAAGTCATTCCTTCATTTGTATTTGTCCAGACAGTTTTTCTCACTTCCCAAGGCTCATTCTTTTCTTTTGCACACTTTCGTCTGTTTCTTTTCCAGTACTTCATGAACAGACATGTGTGTCACTATCGCATGTTGAAATTCAACAAGGGTCGATTTGGTGACTCTCCTCCACAGGATCTCACCATGTGTTTACCTCCGTACAGGAGCTCCGGTGAACGCAGCCAGTATGCACCGTCCTGCCCGGCTGACTCCCATCCTGTTTACCACATCCCTCTGTTTCTCGTTTATCTTTCATCTCAGTCCTTGGCATGGTTGACTGAGGAGGTGAGCATGACTACAGTTATAGGAAAATAAAAAACAACAACGATGGAGGGTATGATTTGAATCTGAAAGGGAAAAAAAGCACAGATGTATTACTGTTTCTTTGCTTTACCTGCAATCATCTTTGTTTATCTTAGCTAGCCTTAATCTTACCTCAAATCTAAGAAATTAGGAGCAAATTCATGAACCAAACTCTTGGTTAACTCTGCAAATGGCCTAAATCCAATTACACTTCTCATTTTTTTCTATTCCTTTCCTCTGTTTTGGTGCAGTTCAGTAAAACTGTGAGCTTTGAATTTAAACTGCTGCTCAGACGCTCCACAGTTACACCCCGCTATGATCAGTCCAGTGGAAAAAACGTTCTGACTGTAACATCTGTCTCTCCATAGCATCTATTTATTCATGTCTTGTTTCCCCTTTTAATCAGATAGTCAGAGTTTATCTTCTCGCAGTATGTCTAGTGTTTATCTTTCTGTCTGGAGTTTTTGTCTTCTTGGCACAAAAATCATCTATTCAGTTTGTTTGCTCTTGGCGAGGGTCGGCTCTCACACAAGTATTCATAGATTTCTGTGACTGAGGATGCTCTGATGTGGTATTACATAAGTCCTAGATATGCTCCAGAGACATGTTGTCCCGTGCACGATCACATTACACTTAAAGTGATGAAGATTTGCTATAAAAGACTCTAAGATGGAGAAATGCTAGCTGTTAGGGTTAGCGGGTTAGACTTAGTCATCATGTTTACATCTGCCTTCACACTGATCTTCTTCTGATAGCTTCAGGTCACTATGGTCACCACTGTGGCAAAGTAAATAGAACAGCCCTCTTGGAATCAAGAGGTTGTTGGTTTGACCACAACCTTGTCCCCTATGCAATCACTTATGACACAGTATTACAAAACCCTAAGTTTCCTACTGATCTGTATATAAATCTATATGATTGGGTGAGTGTGGTAGGGTCAATACAAGTTACATTCAGGGAGGGCCATTTACATAGATACACCTAAACAAAATGGGAATGGTTGGTGATATGAACTTCCTGATTGGGGTACATTAGAATATGGGAGGCGAAGAAGCTTGTCGAGATTGGTGGTGACCATGGCAGCCAGTTTGAAGTCAGCCATTTTGAAGGGTTTTTCAATTGATTTATAACTTTTCTTCAACTAATTTTTGACGTTCAAATCTCCGCCTCAGTTAGATGTGATGGGGAGAGAGTTGGGACATTACATTTCAAGTGCCACAAATTCTTAATCAGTTTTAGGACTAGGCTTTGACTAGACAAATCTAAAATATTATTAGTATGCTGCTTATTGCAGTTCTGGCTGTATGTTGGAGGTCAAAATGCATGCCTACAGATGTTGTGCCCATTATATTTCAGTACTAGAATGAAGTGTTCAAGTTGAGAAGTCTTTTTGGTTTTCCTTCAAAATTAGTATATCCAGTGTTATGCGCTATTTATAAACTGTCAAACAGTCCATCTGATAGCATTTTTTCAGTAATCAATGTCTTCTTGCGACTCTTCTGTAAAGAGTTGCCTATCTAGTACTTCTCCTTTCAACACATTCTCCCTCGTGAGATGAAACTCTCACTTTCATCTTTCTCTTCTGTTCACGAATGCTCTCTAACAAACTTCTGAAGACGTCAACAAACAGCTTATATTATTCCAAGATTGGCATTCATAGGTGACTTCAAAAGTCAATTCAGTGTCCTGGATTCACATGGGGATTACAGGCAACAGACTAAGGTTCTTTTAAATGAATGTCCACAAAAAAATGCAGTTGTAATGTGCTAATGTTTTATTTTGATAAAGCTTTTATAGCTAAGTCAAAGTTAATTACTCTAAATTATTTAGGAGAAAAAAAATCTTTTAATTTGAGAGAGTTACTTTGTTTTTTTGAACACTCATTGATCAGAGTTATAAATATTGTCAAATGTTTCCACTGTTGATCTTAATACATTTTATCTAAAGATTCAAAACTATTAGATTTAGCTTTTTTTGCTGAGTGCTCCCATTCAACAATAAGCATAACAAAGTGATTCTGAGTGATGCAGAGTTTGAAAGAAAATAAAATTATTGTTTTAGATTACCAAACATTCAATGGAAAAGTCTCTTTGCCCACATCTTATTGGTGCTGATCGCAGAGGATGCACATCCATTGATGTTTGCTTGGATAATTTTCCCCTGAGCTTTTGCTGACTGGTGGGAACCTTTTCTCTAAAAAGCATCCATTCTCCCAAATAAACATCCCGATCCCCTGCAGTTACACCTAATTAACCGGAAATGCATACTTTTGGACTGTGGCTGGAAGTTGCAGTACTTGAATAAAAGCCCACACATGCTTGATGAGGATATACAAACCAATCTCAGGAAACCTCAGCCGAGCTTGTAACTGGAAACTCTTTCTGCAAACCAACTGTTCTAACCACTGGAGCCAAAGATCAGGCCCATTTATTTCATAGTTTAGAGACGTGTGGTGGCAGGCAAACAATACTGTTGATTAGTAAATTATAGGGGGTCGTTCAAAATTTTCATAGAAGAACATTGGACCTCTAATTCCTTGTCGAAGGACAGTCTTAAATGGAGTGTGTATGTACAACACAGGGACACAGTACAAAACAAAACATGTATCAACATTCGTTTGTAACTCTTTTTTTTCATCGCTGGTTTATGTTTTTGTATGCATCCATGGAACCGGTCGACATTTCAAAAAGGTTTCCGCTGCCTAAAATTAACGTGTGCTTTTACAACTTCTTTGACTTCATGTAAAACAATATGATGCAGTAATTACTCTGTATGCTCAATTATTAGCTAAGCTATATTTTCACCGGTATCATATTTGACACATAAAGGGGGTAGAGTAGACGTCTTGCAATCAGGCAGGTTGCACGTTTGAATCCAGCTGCACCGTGTCACATGGCAATGTGCTCCCAAGTTATCTACTGATGCATGTATTGATGGTGGCTTCATTGTAATATGCTTTGAGTGGGCATTTTGATTAGAAGAGCACTATATAAGAAGAAAAATACACGATTGAAAAGCAAGTAGTCAAAACACACCAATGAGGCTTTTTTGCTAGCAATAGATTTTTGCTGTTTTGTCAAACCAGATGTCTGTTATGTTGGTGGGTCTAATGTGCCAATAGATTTGCCCTTTTATTCCAGTATAAACATTTTAAGTGAACATTCGGAAAATGTTTACAATTCCATATAAATGCAAGGTTCTTCAAATAGCAAAATAAAATAAAGCGCTAAATCTGTTCAGTAACTCGTAACATGCGTAGTATGTAGTATAGGCGTCCAAGATATTGGCATTAACATTGGTATTGGTGATTTTTATTATTTTTTTATATATCTGTATGAAATTCATAAAATTCTGCTGACTGGTCTTATATTTCTAATTTGTTTCCTAGCAACAACACACAATTGTCTGCTTACCCACATTTCCTGCTGTCCAGTGAGCAGCGCTCACGTAAAGAAATAATGAGAGTCTGTCAAGAGACGTTTACTGTGTAATGAGAAGCAATTTAGTGGAAATGCTCTGTATATAAGTCAAGTTACAGTTAGGCAGACACTATTAAAAAATTTGATATTGATAATAAGTTTTTAACCATGTTTGTAGTGTAGATGATTTTTAGAGTTTTTACCATGTCCACATCTGGGAGAGCGGCACCTCAATGCCATTTGGGCCATGCCATACTGTGTCACACATGGTCGATGTTATTTGTGATGTCAGAGGGTGATTATTATCATGTACCCGCCATGAAAAGCAGGTTAGACGACCCTCTGCCAGCCTTCACTCACCGTTCCCCCGTCTCTGTTTATCCTCAAGTTGTTTTTCTCAATTTCTCCAGGCCGTTCCATCAACCAAAGCCCTGTGCCGTCCTTTTGGGTGCGGGGCGTGGGAGTTGGAGAGACGGTGAGCTAATACTCTGTTAAATGTTGGAAAGAAGGCTGATAGTATAGGAGGGTAGGAAGGAGAGAAGGCAGAAGAGGGGAGGGAATCCGTATGTACAAAATGAAAGGGTGGGGGGATGTGACGAGTATAAAGGCTTTGCTGTAGGGAATTAGGAAATATTTCACAGGGGTAAAAACTGTGAGACATATCCTAAACTTCACCCTTCATCCACATCACAAAGTGAGTATTTTATTGCACCTTTTCTCTAAAATTCAAGTTTTAGTCAAGCAAAGAAGTTTTTTTTTGCAGCAACAGTTTTATGGCTTTGTTTAATAGTCGAATTAATAGTTGCTTTAGGGTGACTCTTTACATGATGAACCAACACTATGTCTTTACCTACTTCCAAAGAGGTGAGCCCGTTCTGACAGCGAGCAAGAAGGCTGGAAATCTTATACTTAAAATCAGTCAAGAACAAAACTTTGTCAACACATACACATAGACAGTTGTTGTAAGCTTCTTTTTAGCCCCAGGAATGCCGTGTGTCTGAGTTTATACCGAATATACGTTCAGGCGCAGAAGGTGTGTATACAGTCATGTGCAGTGTGCGTGTCTGTGTGCAGACCTGTGACTTTGATGTGAGTTCATGTATAATGAAAGCTGCTATTGATGCTGAGAGAAGACAGGCTGCTGAGACAGAATTCCTTCCAAATCACACAAGCAGAAAATCCTTGTCAGCAGTCTGGACTTGCAAATACGGTACGTAGGCCTGTTTTTTGCACACTTGTGTGTTCACACATCTGGTGTAAGTATTTATACAGGTGTCACACGCTTTATGTTGAGTCACTTAGCCCTGTGATTGTCTACTTGCGTGTAGATCTATGCGTTGTGGGTGTCCATGAGTGTCCAGAGTGATAAAAACGCAGTTTATGGTTACACTCTAAGTAAAACGAGTTTCGACTCAGTGGGTTGGCAGATGCAGAGCTCCTCTAAGCCATAGCTATTCCACATTTCTGGGATCAGTCTCTGGTTTTCTGGACAAAAATACTGCGTCTTCTGCTGCCTTTATTTAAAGATTTCACACCAATATGTCTCATAAAGTATGCCATAAACTTGTGGTCCAAAAAATAAATAAGTCCCACATGGTGGTAAAAGGCCCACCTTTAGTGGTAGTACACAATCCATTCATCCATCCATAGCCTGGAGCTTGCATTGTTACTGGGTTCTGGTGCCAATTTTCACCTGTTATTGGGTGAAACGGGGCGTTCATCTGGGACAAGTCGCTGGTGCATCACAAGGCAACATTAGTAATAAAATAATGATGAGGACCATAATGAACCAGGAAAGAGTACTGGTGGTTACTCATGCTACCTTCAATTTACCTTTACAGCTTAAATTTGGGTGTGGGAATAAGATCAGATCAAACCTACCCAGGTTCCAGAATCACTTTCAGAAGCAGCCGGATCTTGTAATTCAGTCTCCATGCTAACTGCTGTTGCAGAATAAAGCTTATAATCTTTTTCTACTTTTTATTTTGTACTTTTAAACTGTGTAAAAGCTAAATTCGTACTAAAGGAGGCTATAATAAGTGGCTCCTAAATCTATTGTTAGTTTAGTATTGGCACAATCACCTGTTTACAGATTTTTGCCTTTTAAACTAATTCCAAATTATTCATGGGAACCTGAAATACCTTGATGAGATGCTACTTCACAGATCTATTGGCTGCTTTTTGCCAATCCAAGAGTGGCAGTCATTTTCATAGGAGCTGATTGGTTGCGCCCCCAAGAGCAGAGATATGACATTGGATGATAGCTTCTAAAGTAAAGTTAAGGCAGTTTAATGGTCTTTTTGTATGAATATTGGGTTGTATTTAGTGTTAAACCTATTAAAATGGACTTGTATAGATGTGTGTATCAAATTTCATCCACAAATGGGTTAAGTAAATAATTTGTAAACGATTTAATGAGGTATATATAATTACATTGTACATTTTTACATTTTAAGTGTAATGTGGCTATGTTGGATATTGAGGTCGTGTTTGGTAAAAAAAACCTCTGGAATGTTCTCTTGATATTCAAACTCAACTATGTACTGTTATTTGGTCCAACTTCAACCAACCTCTATATAAACATGTGCGGTTATTGCCTGTTTGCAAGCTAAACTGGCAGCAAGCAGGACAAAACTTTACAGTGGCAGCACACGCAGGCAACTAGCTTATCTCCATTTACACAGTAAAAGTCAAAGCTTGACAAGCATTCTTGTATTGGTAATACTAATACAACCTGTGATAAACTGGCAACCCTGCCTGGGTATGGCCGATAACCAATGGAGATAGATTCCTTGATTTCTCTTTTTCTCCTTTTTCAGCAGTAAGGACGGTCCAACATTCCCAAGATGAGGTCCCTCCTGCAGTTCCTGGCTCTCTGCGTTGTGGTCTCCTTCTGTGTCTGCTACGGTACAGATCGTCCTCAACAATCACAAAGTGGAGCCACGCAGCATTTTTCCTTACTATTTGTACAGCACTCATGATTAACCTAATTCATGTTTTTCCCTTAGATTCTCATGAAAGCAATGAATCCCAAGAAGGTGATTAAATGTTGAAAAGAAAATCACAGTGCCTGGAAAAACATGCATGCATCTCTAACACAGCGTACATTATCAAGGATCTAAAGCTTATTTCCTTTAACTAATTACCACTTATAGACATTGGTGGTTCTTCCATTAATGGGCGAGCTGCACCTTATGCTGATCCCAACCAATCAGAATGTAAGAAATTGTCTAAACTTTTGTGCATTCCCATATAAATCATGTCAAATAGTTCAAATACTGTAAGCAAGCAGAACATTGCCAACTCTTCATTGACTGTACATAAATAAAAACACGAAAAAACTTACTCAACTGACAGATTAATAAAACTTGTATTGTAACTGATGCTTGTTCTTTCTGGTTTCTAATGCCTCCCTGCAGATCAGTTCAAATGACCCAAATCAAAAATCACCACTGTCTATAACCACACTCTTTTCAAGCAATCAGCCAGTTAAACTTACATGATTGTAGCAGGACTGCTGTTTAGGGACCTTCTGTGTTTCCAGATTTGTTTGTGCCTCCGAATCGAGCCAGCTCCTTCCTCAACGGCAACAGACGGACCACACCCAGAGCGAACCGCTTCAACCCGTACAACTTCAAGAGGTAAACCACAGGCATGCAAGCAGACCTTATAAGAGCCACTTCATCTTGGATAGATTTGACGAACCCGTGTTAACATAAGATCAAGACCTCGCAAGAAAAAAAAAGTAATCATACAAAGTCTGAGGTTTAGGTTAGTAATGTGTTCCATCCACTTCTACCACAAACAGAAAGTCTCCAACAGAGATCCGTGCAGAGACCTGTGAGGATTTCTCGCCCTGCCGCTTCTACGCGTATCGCTTCGGCTTCCAGCAGGCCTACCAGAGATACTATGGAGGCCGTAATCCAACCCAGCAGATCTACAGACCGCCTGGGGCTCGTCGGTTCTAGAGCATGTTCCATCGCTCCACATCTGTCAGAATTCTGTGTGATCATGCTAAAATCTTATCGTTATGTGTCTACATTAACATTTCATTTCATTTGTAAGCTCATTATAGTGTTATGTACTACCACTATCATATAATTTCCAAGAACTTCCTGTAATATTGTCTATTATCCGACTAGGTCAATTCTGATGTTGGCAGTCAATCTGTTTATTTGAAAGAATTAAAAATAAAACTTTGTTCTTGAATCTACGTATGAAAGCGGATTCATAACAGTTCTCCTGGAATTAGCAAAGTAAACTTCCACTTCAGGCAAGTAGGGGGCCCCCCAAGACCTTAAAAAAATCTCAAACCCAGGCTTTTAGTTCTGTTTTTTAAGACTGAGCTTTTCTTATTAATTTGCACAAATGGTTTCATATTTTGAGATGATTTCTGTTCTTTTTAATTATTTAGAAAAATTGTTAAAAAGTATTAACAGTAAGACATTCCTATTTTTGATTATCTCTCCTGCTTGTTTCTGTGCTGTAGTCACAGTTCAAGCTTACTGTAAGTCCAAAATAAATTAAATAAAGAATGATCAATTTTCTCTGTCCCCTCCAATCAGACTGTGGAAATTCCTACTTCTGAGTAAAGAAAAAAAAAAGAAATCTATTAAAATCTCAAAAGCCTATTTAAGTATTGTCATCATATCGAATGAATATTAACTGAAAGGATAAACCTAAAGTAGAATATTGTGTATTGTATATTGTATTTTATTATCTAACCACATAGTGTCATTTTGAAGCACAATCAAGAAACTATGTTACTTACAGTTGTTATCAAAATTCTGTACACAACTTTAGAGACGAAGAGATGCCATGAAATTGGTTTCTGTCTCTTTAAGAAGTTCCTATCCTTTTCAACATTCCCTCTTCAACTCCTCATCACCTTGCTGCTTCTTCATGCGGTCTATTAATGCCATTTACAATGGTTCTTGATGGCAATACATTGTGAATCCCTAAAACCAGGGTTATTGAAGCTTATTGGATTTGTTTGTATTTGTCATAAACTAAACCTTAGCTTTTGTATAAATATTCTAAATGTCAAACTATTATGATTTCCATCAAAATCCAGTGGATTAGTATATAAAAATAATAACATCACCTTTTTAAGAGTTGGTGTAGTAAACTTTGCTACTATTTGGACAAACCACAAGCTTCTATTAGGATTAATAAACAGAAATACGAAAAGAGTAAAAAAAGCTAAATCCATTGTTTTAATTTTTGGTTATTTCAAGAGAAATCTGTGTGTAAGTCTTCTCTGCTGTGTGCAATGTTGGTATGAAATAAACATAGGTGAGCAACAAACCCAGAAAGGCTGGATGTTTGTGCAGCCATGTAGCCACAAATAGGCACAATGAAAGTTGTCCAGAGGTCGAATCAACAGAGCTTCTCCTTGACAGCCCCAAACCAAACACAGACAGGGAAATTACATCCCTCACTAACGAAAAATAACATAAAGGAAATAACCAAATCAAGATAAAACACACATGTTATATTAAAAATAGAAAGTTCCCTCAAATATGAGTTCTGCTAATATTATTTTACTCCAGAAACCAGGGAAAGACCCTATACTCCCATCCAGTTTATCCTTGATAAATGTAGATCTCAAAATAATCTCAAAAGCTCTCGCTAGAAGACTGGAAACAGTAACACCTCTTTTAATACCTCCAAATCAAACAGGCTTCAAAAGGGGAAGACAGTCTTCCACTAATATGTGCAGACCAATTAATATTATAGACTATTCTACTATCAATAACCTGGAAGCCATAATTGTTTCATCAGATGCAGAAAAAGCATTTGATCGTGTAAAATGGAAATTCCTGTTTGCAGTATTAGACAAATTTGGGTTTGGTTCATCATTTATAAACTGGATGAGAATTCTGTATAGCTCTCCAAATGCTTGTGTACAAACTAATGATCAAAATTCTCCAACCTTTAGTCTGCAGAGAGGCACCAAACAAGGGTGTCCACTGTCCCCTTCACTCTTTGCACTATTTATCGAACCCCTAGCAGCTGCCATCAGAGAAAGCAGAGATATAAAAGGCATTCAGTCCAAAAATATTGAACATAAGATAAGTCTATATGCAGATGATGTATTACTTTTCCTCCAGAATCCACGGGTCGCTCTAACTAACACTATTGCACAAATTATCTGCCCTTTCTGATTACAGTTAATTGCAGTCCTCAGTATATATTAACTAATATGCTGAAGTCAGGAAACCTTAAATACCTGGGAATAAACATCTCGCCCAGGCTCTCAGAGCTGACGAAGCTAAATCACATTCAACTTTTAAAACTAATAGAAGACAAGGGGGAATCCCCTGTCTATATAACTCATGGGAAGGCCATCCTCTGCTTGGTTTAAGTCACTAGACTCCTGTATCTCCAAACTTTTATGGAAAAACCAAACCACCAAGAATAAGCCTTAAAACACTACAAAAAGGTAAAGATTGTGGTGGTTTAGAATTACCAAACTTTCAGCACTATTTTCTAGCTAATAAATTCCAATACATCTCACATTGGTTTAAAAGTAACCCACGAGATACAATAGAATATAATAGAATAGAAGTAATTTATTCATCACCCGCAGGGAAATTACTATGCAGTTGCAGAATACAGACAATGTGTAGTAATCTAATTAAAAATTACGTTAAAAAAATGCTGTAAAATTTAAAAATGCTTTAAATTATACGTACTAAAAGCAAATGTGCAACATGTGCAGTTGTGCAAGTTTAACTGATAAAATAGTCCCAAATAATGAATTATGTTTTATTGTACAGTGATATGGCAGGAAAGATTTTCTGTATCTGTCCCTTCGACAGCAGAGCTGAAGCAGTCTATGTGAAAAGGTGCTCCGCTGTCTGTCCACTGTGTGGTGGAGAAGGTGCTCTTTGTTGTCCATGATAGACAACACTGAATGTTGTCCATGATAGACAACAGCTCCTTCAGTGTCCTCCTCTCCACCACAGTTTCCAGGGATTCCAGTTTTAGTCCAAGTACAGAGCAAGCTTTCCTGATTATTTTGTTCAGTCTGTTCGAGTCGCTGGCTCTGATGCTGCTTCCCCAACACACAGCAGCAAAGAAAATGGCACCGGCAACAACACTCTTATTAAAGGTCTCCAACATCTTGTTGCACATATTGAAGGATCTTAGCTTCCTTAGGAAATAAAGTCTGCTCATTCCGTTCTTGCACACAGCATCAGTGTTAGAGGCCCAATCAAGTCTGTTGCCGATCACCACTCCCAGGTATTTGTAGTCCTCCACCTCCTCCAGCACCTCCCCCTTGATCCTCAGTGGCTGTGAAGGCGTCTTCTTCCCCCTGAAGTCAATCACCATCTCTCTGGTCTTACTTATGTTGAGCCTCATGTGACTATGCTCAGACCACTCCACGAAGTTGTCCACCAGTGTCCTGTACTCCCCTTCTTCTCCATTACTTATACTCCCGACAATAGCTGAGTCATCAGAAAAACATCTGTAGGTGGCATGACTCAGAGTTGTAACGGAAATCAGTTGTGTACAAGGTGAAGAGGAAGGGAGAGAGCACAGTTCCCTGTGGACCTCCCACGTCACTGACCACCACATCAGACAGGACACTGCCAATACGGACAACCTGTGGCCTGCCTGTCAAGTAGTCAGTAACCCAGGAGTTCATCGAGTCTTGGACACCCATCCTCCACAGCTTCTCACCCAGTAGCAGGGGATGGATGTTATTGAATGCACTTGAGAAATCAAAGAATGTGATTCTCACAGTTTCGCCTCCACCATCCAGGTTCACATGGGCTCGTTGCAGCAGGAAGATTACAGCATCATCAACTCCTAAATGGGGCTGGTAGGCAATGGGGGTCTAGAAACGTCCTCACCTGAGGCCTCAGCTGGGCCAGGACAAGTCTCTCCATGACCTCTATCACATGAGATGTGAGAGTGACTGGTCTGTAGTCCTCTGAGTCAAATGGCCTTGACTTCTTGGGGACAGGAACAACGTGGGACGTCTTCCACAGCAGCGGGAATCTCTCCTGACTAAGGCTGAGATTGTAGAGGTGTACAAGTGCAGGAGACAGCTGGCTGGCGCAGGTCTTTAGGATCCATGGTGTGATGATGTCAGGGTCTGCAGCCTTCCCATGGTGTAGTTTTTCCAGCTGCCTCTTAACCTGGCCCGTAGTCACCCTTAGCTGGCGGTTATTGTTGTTGTCTGTAATAAAAAAAGGGGGGGGGTGAGGGGGGAGGAGGAGGGAGAGGGGGCATCAACTTGGGGTGGTGTTAATTTGCTGGGGGATTGGGGTGACAGCGGGCTAACAGGAGGTGAGCTGAACCTGTCGAAAAACCGGTTAAACTGGTTTGCTCTGTCCAAGCTCCCTGATGTCTGCGTGTCCTTCCCCCTCATCCCAGGGATGTGCTTCATTCCAGTCCACACAGCTCTTGGACAGTTCTCCTTCGAGTTTGGACTCAAGCTTCCTCCTTTAGTTGTCCCTGCTTGTCCTCATTGCCTCTCTAAGTTCACGCTGTACTCTCCTCTGCTCCTCTCTTTCTCCGGACCTGAAAGTCCTCTTCTTTTTGTTTAGAAGTGCCTTCAGGTTACTGGTAATAAAGGGTTCATTGTTTGAGAAGCTTCGCACAGTCCGGGGTGGCATGACGGTGTCCTCACAGAATCTGATATAATCAGTGATGCAGTCAATCACGTTGTCAGTGTCCTCCCCATGAGGCCCAAAAAGTACGTCCCAGTCTGTCGACTCAAAACAGTCCTGCAGTGCCTCAGCTGCCTCATGTGTCCGTCCCCTAACAGTCCTGGTGCGCACGGGCTGCCGACTCACCAGAGGGACATACCTGGGAGTCATCCTGACCAAGTTGTGGTCAGAGCTGGGAAGGGGAGGAAGGGCTGTGGCGCTCTATGCCTCCTTTGCATTAGCATACAGGAGATCCAGTGTTTTATTTTCCCTGGTGGGACAGTCAACATACTGCTGGAAGTTGTTAAAAGTTTTGTCCAGTAAGGCATGGTTAAAGTCACCTGTGATGACCATGAAGGCGTCCTGTCCCTGTACTCCTTCTGGGTCCTCACCAGCGCCGTGAGATCGTCCGTCTTATTCCCCAAAGACATCACGTTCCCCATAATAATTGCCTGCACCGCTGGTTTGTCCCGTCTCTTCTTCTCCCTCCGTTTAACTCCAGACCTGCAACACCGGCGTCTCCTCCGTATCTCCTCCGGGACCACAGGCCTGTCTTTGGGCAACACCACAGGCCTACACAGCGTAATCAGCTCTTCATGGGTGTAAACAATGCCGTTGCTCCGTTTGGCCAGGTTCTCCGTAACAAAGAGTAGAAAAAGTAACAAAAGAACGCAGAGAACAGCTATAAAACTACGTCCAGCCATTGTGGAAAGCTATAACTAGTGGTCTATGTTATTTACACCAGTATTCAATTGAGGTTGACAACACAAAAAACACAATTTTAAAAAACTACGGGAGCTGCGTCTGCAAGCAGCCACCTGGGCCGGCGCCATCTTGAAAAAAATGAAGAATGGATGGATATAGAACAAACATTCTGTGATAATCTGAAAATCTGTGATTTACTATTTATTAGCCTGAGCATTAAACATCATAAATGCTTTAAAAGCATCAACATGAGCTCCTCTCAGCCTGGTGGGAATTTCTAAAAATAACCGAATCCTCACTCTTTACATGTAAATTAACACATATTTGGAACAACCCTGACATCCTGCAAAACACAAAAATGCTAAACTTTACAGTATGGGAAAACAAAGGAATTAAGACTCTGGAGCACATAGCTCAACATGGTAAATTTATTTCATTTGATACACTTATAACACTATATGGAATAAATAGCAACAGATTCTTAAAATACCAACAAATAAAGGCAGTAATTAATGAAAAATACATTGTTAAGCAACTAGATCTACAACTCTCTTGCAGGATAGCAGAATTCTTAAACATTTGCTCCCCAAAGTACCTCTCAAAAATATACAAACTATTTTCCAAGATAGACAATTCCATTTCTTTACCATCTTTAAAATTGGAGATGGACTTATCATTAGAATCAGATCACAATTTTTGGTCGCTAATATGCTGCAACACCTTTAGAACCCTAAGAAATCCAACTCTACAACTTATACAGTATAAAATTCTTCACAGAACTCATTACACCGGACAAAGGATCTTCAAGATGGGTCTTAAACATACAAATATCTGCTCACAGTGCACAGATAACAGACCCGAAGATTATCTGCATGTGCTATGGTACTGTGCACCAGTTAAGGCATTCTGGATTGAGGTTCGGCATGGATCTCTCAGTGTGGTTTAAATGTAATGTTCCAGCATGCCCCACACTATGTTTACAGGGTAACCTGGGTGGCACCAGCATAGAAATTAATTTATCACCTATGGTACTCACTGCCCTATGTATTGCAAAGAAAACTATTCTCCTAAACTGGAAAACAAGGAAGAACTTATCTATTAATCAGTTTAGGAACCTTCTATTAGATCATTTCAGTATTGAAACAATGTCTGCCTCATCAAAACATCATCTGACTGATACCTGCAATCTCTGGTCTATTCTAATTAGCTCCATCACTTAGCAGGGTTGGTGGGTCATTGTCTCACTGCTCTAGGTTGCTCTGGAGTCGGCTGTGGGGGAACTTGGTGTCGGGGCGGTGGGCGCACATCCGGGGGTTGGATAGCTCCCGGTTGGTGCGCCATGTATCTGGTCCGGAGGTCTGGACTGACCCGTGGGTGGTGCTGCTGTGCGGTGGTGGATGGGGCCTTTGTGGGGCCTGGGGCGGTGGCTGCCTGTCTTTTGCTGGGTCGCTGAGTTGCCCGGATAGGGGTTGGGGGGCGGGGATGGGGCTCTGGAGCATGGGGGTCTCCTGTGCCTGCTTGTGGGGTTCGCCTGTGCCTGGGTGGTTCGGGTGGCCTTGGCCGGCATGGTTGTGGGTCGTTGCCGCCCTCTGGTTAGATGGTGTACTCTGGCGTTTCTGTTAGGTCTACAGGATTCCACAAAAAAGTGTGGAGGTGGGGGTAGGTGTGACGGGGGTGTGTGTGCGTCTTTCTTCCTTGCCGGATGGTATTGGTGAGGCTGGAGGTGCGTGGTCCTGGGCCCATGTTCCCACCCAGAGTGAATGCAGTGAGTACCCCCCACGGTCTTTTCTTCTCCCCAGCCACCTCTTAGTCCACCGGTGGGTGGTCTCCTGGGCTGGTCGTTGCTCTCGAGGCGCGGTCGCAGCTGCCCTGGGTCGGGCGGGCTTTTGCCCCTACTGTCCCCTAGTGGCGGCTGGGAGATAGGGGCGCCTTTTCGGACCATATGGTCCCATCATCCGGGGGCAGCGCCCTTTGCCGCACTCCATGAACCACTCTCCCTCATTCTTAAATGCACATTAGACACTATTGCATACCACAAATCACACACCACACACAGGGC
Source organism: Orestias chungarensis (assembly GCA_032876305.1). Taxonomy (NCBI): domain Eukaryota; kingdom Metazoa; phylum Chordata; class Actinopteri; order Cyprinodontiformes; family Cyprinodontidae; genus Orestias; species Orestias chungarensis. The sequence continues at coordinate 1,016,981 of JAVLVB010000252.1, forward strand.
GGTTGGGGGCGGGGGCTGTGCAGCAGCTGGAGAGCGGCGATCACGTTGCCGGTTCTGCGCGGCTCCCAGTTCCTTGCATGTCCTGACACCGAGGGCCTGTGGTTTGGGTGGGGCTGAGCTCCACTGTCTGCAAACTGTGGCATGCTTCCCTCCACATCCCCTTCCCTACCATTATAATTACATCTTAGTCATCAACATTTTGGGCCAGAGGGGGGAGGGGAAGGGTCTTTCTGCGCTCCTGTTTCCTGGGTTCTGTCCAGGGTGGGGGGGGATATATCTGCGGCCTCGGGGCGGTGGAGATGGCGTCAGTGGGGCTGCTTCTTGTCCCGGGGGCCCCCCACTGGGCTGCACCTGAGGATGGTCCCCCCCAGCCACCAACCCCATCCATACCTTGGGTGACTGTGTGAGTGAGTGAGTGAGTGAGTGAGTGAGTGAGTGAGTGAGTGAGTGAGTGAGTGAGTGAGTGAGTGAGTGAGTGAGTGAGTGAGTGAGTGAGTGAGTGAGTGAGTGAGTGAGTGAGATTGTGTATGAATGTGGGTGGGGCTGGGTCTGTGAATTTGTGTCCTCTGCTTCCCCATACTATTCCCGTGTAGGGGGGTCGTGCCCTGCCCCCTCCTCACCCTTCCTCACTGCTTGCTTCTGCACTTACCTGCACTCGGACTGGTATCTGGGGTGCGTGCTGGGGGCACGGGGGCTTGTATCGATCCGCTCCGGCTGGATGTCTGGGGTCGCCTATCTCTCTCGGGTGTCGGGCGGGCTCTCGGCTGGGCACGCTCGGACGTTTGGGCCCTGGGTCCCGGCCCTGGCCCGTGCCTGGGCGAAAGGGGCCTGGCAGGACGGGTAGGGTGCTGCTCCTGGTACCCTGGGGGCTCTGTGGGGCTCTACCCCAGTGTGTGATGTACCTGCAGTGAGCTGTCTGATCTGTGCTCTTGTGTGGCCCCAGTGTCCTGGACCTTGTGCTTCCTCTTCTCGCTCTGCGCTCTGGGAGGGGGATGGCAGTGGCCCTCTGTACCTATGTCTGAGCATAATTCATATAATACCTGCATCACAATTTCAGCATGCTCATGCGCAATCACACACTATAGAGATCACAACACTTTAACTGTGCTGATCTGTTTATTAATAACACCACGTTTGCCTGATATTTTTTTATTTGTTATGTGCCACATACACTGCTGTCTTTGCTCTGCTTTCTACTAATTATATCTCCACAGGTATGATTCATTGCCATTTCGCAGTTTCCCTAGGATGCTTCAGGAGCGATCTAGTAGCAGCTAGTTATTTGGTTCCTTTGATTTTTTTGTTTGTTTTTCTTATTTCTTGTTTGTTTACTTGTTTCTATTTGAATAATGGTATGTGTATATTTTCCTTTTCACTCAGTGCACCCCCCCACCCCCACCCAACCCCTCAGTCATGTTTAGCTTTACAATGTATATAAGACCTCAGTGATCAATAAATGATTAAGGTATGGGAAGCAAGGGAGGCTCTATAAAGCCTCACTTGTAAAAACAAATCTGTTAAGCACAACTGTGGCAGGCAGAAACTCATTCTACTAGTCATGATGCTGAACAGGACAAGGGGGAAAAAAAAGTAATTCCTTATAGAAATATGACTGACATAATCCTGCTGCGTTAATAATAAAATTTTAAACTGTTACAGAGATGATAAAACTACACATTATACATAAGCGTTTTCCACTTTCAGTTTGGTAGAAATATCTTTCCATATTTAACCCTCCTATAACTTCTCAAACAGAAAAAGGCTCTGGCTTCTAAATATCTTCTCTTTGTGGTGAGTCTCTGCGGTTTGCATTTAAACAGAGAGCTCCTTAGATTAAAATCATGTCACATCATCAGAGATGCCAGGTTTGCCTTTTTCAGCTTGTAATGCATGGTTCTTGCAGCCAATCTGGACTGAGTGACCCGAACCTAAAAAGTCTGCGGCTGCTGGAAAATTCTGACTTGCAAAGGCAGCCAGCTGCCACAGCGTTTATTTAAAGGTTCAGTAAGATGTCACAAACCCCTGCCACTCGCCCTTAACTGGATAACAGCGCTATGGTGTCTCTGTTGATCTTTGTCTAGCTTCAATTTATCTCTCATTTGCACTCCCATTCTAAGATTGAGAAACAGAATAGCTACAATCCAGCTGCAAAGATATCCATATACAAGAAAACAAAGCATTATAATGAGGTATGTGTTGATTTTCAGGTCTGATTACCCCCTCCACCGCAGTCTAATAAAAGATCTGCAACATCTTTCTGCAAACCTTAAATGACCTAAGCTTTGACAAGAAGCATAGTCTGCTCTGTCCTTTCTTCCATAAAGTTTCCAGTTGACAGGGGACAGGTTAATAGTAAGTTTGATGAATAAAATATTATGTGGAATATTTTGGTTTCTACCAGGAAAGGACATTTTTATTCAGGTTTATGCACTTTCCTTTCATTTTCAGACAGCATTGTCATGCTTCAAGCTTTTAAACAAACATTCAAACAGTAGTGGAAGCATTCTTTGGTAACTTTTTTAATAAAATAGATATAAATATATACACTGTTAAAGTAATGTAGTAACCCAAAATGTATACATAAGCAATAAATAAAATCAGTATTAGATTCTCCAATGTATTATATGTATATAAGTTATTACTATAATTCTAACATTAAAGTAGTTATTTCAATATGGATTTGAATCAAATCGAATCAAACTGTGACCCAAATCATTTACATTGAATTGAATTGGGAGGTTCTGAACAATACTCTGCCCTAAAGCTGAGACTCAAATTGACACTTTTATCTACAAAATTATAACACCTATAAAACTATCCAACAATAAAGTAAAAAAAAAAAAATATATATATATATATATGAAAATCGAAAAAGGCATATCATAACCTGTTTGGTGGAGAATGTATGGTACTGTGTGCCTGTTGTTCTTACAGGTCAGGTTTTGAAACAGAAATCTGGTGTATGGTTGCCATGCAGCTCAGTGGTGGAGCAGGCAAACATATTTGAAGGAAGCCGTCGCTATTTACTACTAATTAAACCATAACTGCCACAGGTATTTATACTCTACCTCCAAACTGAAAGCGGATCATCATTCTGACTTTTAACAGAACGTTGATCATAAAACACAACAAGAATAGTTCACAAGCAACACAATCAATCTTTTCCTATGTCCATCTAAGGCCCCAAAATGAAATCTAATAGAAAGAAATGGAATGACCTGATGAGAGGAGAGCACAAGGAAGCAGGACTTTGAAACATTTGTTAGACCGTAGGTTTAGATATCCAGATGGCTGGCCTATTTAAAACATGATTTATCCAAATGTGGAAGTATAAAGTCACCCTCAGCTTACTCAGATACAGGCTAGCTAATTGTTCGCATACCAGACGGTTCTCCTTTGCTGTACCTTCGTCACTTGTTAAGTCAACGACAACATAAGCCATTGTTTCGGTTATTCCGGAGAAGTGAATGCTGCAAGTCAATGACTCGATGCAATCTGTTGGGTTTCCTTAGATTGAAAACCTTTTTCAAACTGATTTTTAATGATGTGTCTATGATTTGATTTGATTTTCATGTAAAGTGGTATGAGACAACATCTGTAGTAAATTGGTGCTATATAAATAATCTGATTCTTGATTCTGCAGTTGTTTTAAAGGGATACTAAATTACTCAGCTTAATCCATCCTACCATTACAAACCTAAACATGCAGAGTTTGTTCAAATCTACTGGGGCTTTGTCCTTCAAAGGCCCGTCTTAAAAGTGAGTCAAAATTAATCTTTGAAATAAACACGGACAAAGAAAACTGACTCTACTATTAAACTCTAAACAAACCCTTGCGAACAATTTAAAAAGGAATCAGGAAGGCAGCATATGTATTTTATTGTTTGTGTTGTTAACCTGAATGTAAAAAGCGTACAAGATGGAACTAAACCCACCTTCATTTTACCAAACATGGCTCACTACTGTATTAACAGTTTAGCATGAAACTTATTCACACCTCTTGATTTGTTTTGTTTATTAGTTTTTTTTACGTTCCTAAAAAAAAAACAAATTTTTCATCAGGATTGAATTTATTTTACCGGGGTCTGAACCATTCTAAGTGCTGCAGTTTCCCAAACTGAGGCAAACTGCAAGACATTGACCTCGCTGGGGGCTCAAGTGTAAAAGGAAGGATAAATATATGAGATATTTTAATGGCCTCTGTTAAAAGTATGATGAACAGTATATGATACTGTCGGAAGTATAGCTTTATACATTTAATGCTTTAATTTTTCACATTTTACAAATCTTTACCAGGTGTCCCAATAATCATTGGGGACCCAGCAAAGAAAATTAGTGTAATTAGGATTTCAATAGTTTTTGCGACAAGTTTAGTATTGTTCATTTGTATTTAAGCCTAAAATTCTAAGACTGAGCCTCAATTACCTTCAGGTCTCTGCCAATCCAGTTGTTATATCCTTAAATTGAAAAACTGAACATCTTACCATGAGTGTGGGTGTGTGATACACGTTTTTCCAACCAATCACAACAGGGGACACATCTATAAACTGACTTTGTGTTTAAGGATGTTTGGGAAGGAAAAGAAGAGACAGACGGACAGACAGACAGGCAGGGAAAGAGAACTGACTTGGACCTGCAGATAGACAAATACAAGCTGACAATGAAAAGCTTCATCATTCTGGTTCTCTGCTCTCTGGCAGTCTATATGACTTCAGGTACATTCAACTTTAAAGGAGACCTGAGACATCACTAAAATGTATCTCTAATTGTTCCTATTTTTGAACAGATGCCGCCCCTGACTCCCAGCCGGCTGAAGATGCCCCGGCTCTGGAGGAGGGTATAAATTTAATCTTTATAATAATTTGAACTTTCCTTAGGATATACTTAAAAAATTCAGTATCAACCGTAAGTTGGAGTAATATTTTTCATCTGAATGTTTTATTATTGGGGGAATCTAATAATTTTAAACAAAGTGAGCAGGTACTGCAAACTATCTGAAGTCTTAACAACATTAAAGTTGTTTGCAGTATCCTAATCGCTCAATCACTAAACATGTTTCTCCATTTTGTTAAGCAGGATTTTAAAAAGAATGAGTAACATTTTTGCCTTTATTCAGTTGCTGTGTAAAAATTCAGACTTTTTAATACATTTTTTTCATGTTTGGGATTGTTTTTTTAACTTGAATGTAAAACTTAATGAGGTAGAACTAAACTCACTTTTATCATAGCAAACTTGACTCTCTGTTATCAGATAACTTGAGCATTTTTTATCTAACGAAAGCTTTTTTTAATGTACAGTACATGTGCCGCAAAACTATTTTATTAGGACTTAATGTATTTTACTGGGGTTTGAAGGATTCTGCATTCTGCAGTTTACTAAACTACAGAATACAGAATCGATACTAAAAGTATTTTCAGATTTTGCTTCATAAATTGGCAGTTAAATCTGGGTCTGAGCTTTGATTAGACTTTTGCTCTTAGATTATTATACTATTCACTGAACTAATTCATGTTTTCTGTGTTTACTCAAAATCATAAATCATTGTACTTCTATCTAAAAAATCATAAGCCATGGCTCGGGCACACAATATCAAGATATCCGGATATCCCAATAAACACCAGAGTTTGCAGTTTCAGCTGGGGGTAAATGTTTTGTCATGGAAAAATTTTGATTTATCCTCACAGTAAATTAATGTAAATGATCTTTAAAAATTTTAAAATAAAAAGAAGCTTAATGTTTGCTTTTAGTTTTGATCCACTGCTCCATTAAAGCATTGATCATTTCAAACTGTATATCCAAACAAAGTTACTGTTTACAGTTTGGTGAATGAAATCGCAGTCCTTTGTGTGATTGGTATCCAAAAAGAAACTGGTTTTAAGAGCAATATTTGTTATTGTTACTTTTATTGTTATCATGATACCACAAAAAGATATTGTGACTGTCCTCACTGCGCCCCAGCAGCATTGCAGGAGCAGGGAAAGAGGGATCCAATGACCCCACAACCCCATGGACTGAATGCCTTTTATTGAAAGAAAACTCATCAACATACAATATAGACAAACACACATATAAAGACACTCTATATTGCTCACCGATAGCATGACAAAATCTGGGGAGCATTGGAGATCTAAATACTTTTGCAAGGTGTTTTTACGCTTTGTAAAAATGCATCAACCTACTGACATATTACATGTTTGTCCTGCAGGATTGTTTGTGTCGAAGGACAAAGCCTCCGCTGTGGTGAGACAGAAGCGGGCTGCTGGACATCTATCCCTGGCTCAGCTGGAGAGGTATTTCTGTTTCTTCTATCTCATCATCTCTACAGAGCGGCTGGAAAACATAGCTCTGTACTTTCCATGTTTATCCAACTTTGTCCAACAAGATTTCTTGTAAGGGGCTGCGTTGACTCTCTGGCTTCTCTCCTGTTCTCACCAGTCTGAAAGAAGTGTGCGAGGCCAACATGGCTTGTGAACACATGATGGACACAAACGGGATCATCGCCGCATACACTGCCTACTACGGACCAATCCCCTATTAGAAGCAACACTGCAACAAACGGACTGTTCAGTGAAACCGTATTATTTGCCTGTTCATGTGTAAACAGTTTTGTTTTGTTTCCTATTTGGATAAACTTAGAGATCCTAAATGAGTTTAAGGCTTGCAAAAATGGAAATGCTCTCTTGGTTTAGATTATTGTGGTAAAATAAAAAAATAAAATAAAATAAAAAACATTATTTCAACCGAATTGGTTTGAGTTGTTTGATGGAACCACATCACGTTCACTTGAAGTTAACATATTTTAGCCACTAGATGTCCCCAGTGTTCAGGGCTTAAACCATAAAGTGAGAACCTTCTCTGTCAAATGCAAAAACAACCCACAGCCAAAAGACCAAACTTTAAATACGCCATTTATTCACTGTGGCATTGTTTTGATAGGCCTTATCGTTGCTGGACCTGGACCTGAATAACAGCATCAAACCCAGATCATAGCACTGACACTCAGGGCCGGCCCAAGCCCCCATGGGCCCCTAAACAGGATTGGATTTTGGGGCCCTCAATTTCAGTAAATATTACTTGTTAATCATTCACACACCTACAATAAATTTGATGCAGCTGTAGCACTGTTGTTTAATTTCTATTGACAGCCTGACATGTTTTTAGACACGTATGTATTATATGTTAAATTATGCCATTGCTTTATCACCAAAGGCAAAATAATCAGAAACATAAGTAATACCATTGCAATAATATCATAAATAATATCAAATTAAAATTGATAAATCATGTCCAAGTTGCCACATATGTTTGTTTATCTTAAAGGGTAACACATCTAGCTAAAAGAGTGGCCTGGGTTAAATTTACAAAACATTCCAACATTTTGGTTTAAAGAAGTTCAACAGTAATGTGCAACAATAAGTTGTAGAGCAAGAACAAAAACATGCAACAAGTAACACTTAGATATATAAAAGTAACAAAAAAATTTGGCCTAACGCTTCAGGATGCAACGGAAATTGCCACAGCACAGAGGAAATAAAGCTGCAACCAATGGATTCCTGATAAAACCCAAAACGCTGAGGGTGCGTGAAGGTTGGCAGAGAGAAAAGTTAAACGTACGGGAAATTTTTATGTTAGTTCTTCACTGAGTCAAGGGTCTAAAATCCTACTTTAAGGTGCAAACTCTTTTTAGTGTCTTCAGATTGTTTTTTTTTTGTTTTTTTAGACAGATTTACCTTCTAGGTTTTGCAACACTTTCTAAAATAAAATAAAAAATATATATACTTGTTCGCTCCAACAGATCTATTCGGTCAAGGCATGGGCTTGCTGGAGCTAACGACAACATTTCTAAAAGAAGGCAGTTTGAAAGATGGCTAAGAACTCTAGAAAAATCCTTTCGATGAGGGATAAAAAAAATAATTTAAAAAAACAGTACAGAGTTTAATATGTCAATGTCCCTCGCACACCTGTTGCTGACAAGCAGCATTCAGAAACAATTACGAGTAACTGATAATTGAATGATGATAAAATGACAAAGCCTGCCCCACATCCCACTAACTGCTGAGCACTGCTGCTCAGCTGTCTCAAAGTAAACCGTAATTTACCTTTATGCATCACCCGTCACTTCAGTTTATAACCAGCTAATAATGTCTGCTTGTTTAATTCTATAAAAAGCTGAACAATAATATTGGTGCCTGGTAAGCAGCGGTACCCAGATAGTAGATACCTGTTGTACTTTTACTTCATCCTTATTTTATTATTAGTTTATTCTTAATCTGAATTCTTATGTCACAAACCACCAATTGCTGTTGCATTTGTAACAGTCGTTTTTTTTAAACAATAGATGTTATTGTATCATGTTTTAAACAGCTGACAGACAAGTAAAAAAACAAACAGAATAAAATAAACAATAAATCACCCAAACACTTAATGATATAGATGAAGTTACCTGAAATGAGGTAAACCAAATGGTAACACAAACAATGAATAATAAGATGAAGTCACTCTTAAGGCTTTGTAAATGTATGTAACTAAAACTATGTGCAAAAGATTTAGTTAAAAAAAGTGCAGGTAATAAAGATTATTATTGCTCACATTTGACTTCTATTACCAGGGTCGTTCTTCAATATAGCCTCAATAATATGTTCTTGGGGGGCAAGAAAGCAAACTTGCCTTGCCTTGCCTATTTCCCACACACCTCAACTTAGTCATATAGCTTTGAAATGAAATAAAAAAAATGCTAGGTCATTTTTAAGCTAAAATTGAGACATATTACTTTAAATAAATCAATTTGTCCTTTACACTATAGAAGGCTCTCTTACTGACTCTGGAACGAGGCTAAAAGATATTTCTGCCCTAACCAAGTGCTGGAAAACATCAAACTTGTTACCAAAATTGTTGTTAAGGCAGCTGGATGATCAACACATATGCCAGGAACCCGAGCTTGGAAGATTAACTATTTCCTGGTTGTCTAGGTACTTTAAATAACTCTTAGATTTAGATCCAGTGGTTGCAGTATTTAGTTTCCTAACTTATCTCCCTGGTTTCCTATGAATAACCGTACTTGCTGGAGTAAAAAAGAGGTATTTAAAGTCCAATGTGTCAAGAGATTTTTAAAAATATATTAGTTTAACATTTCCTTGTGGTGTGTGATGTGTTTGTACAAAATTCTGCTCAGAGCTGCACAGATTTACTTTTTTATATGCTCTACCTTTGAGAATGGCTTCTGGAGAAGGTTTATTTGTGGCTCACCATTACAATATCACACACAGATATGTTTTAAATTAGTGCATTATAGAATAACTTTCTATGGCAATAATGTGTGGAAAATATTAAATTTTTAATGCACTTTGTAGCTAAAAGGACCCATTGCCAGGATCTTTTACATGAAGATCCTCCCAGTGATTGTATAGGTTCTCTCCTGGTGTTTCTGCCAACCAGTCCAAAAACATTATTGTAGTCTTTCTAAAATGTCCATGTTTGTTGACAATAGGTAGGCCACCCCTTTATTGTAGTTTTACAAATGCATGGACTGTTCAATTCAATAAATTTGGCCTTGAATCTTAATCTAACCGCACTGAAGATTTGAGCTTAGATTGCTCTTTAATTAACTGGATGTAGCTTATTTGTCATCTTAAGTGCTTGTTGACTTGCTCTTTTAACAACTGGTGCCACGTTGGTAGTCAATCTGATAATGCATCTATCTCTTCAGCACTTCAACTTACCCAAAATCTCAGACTGAACAGTTGTGGTCAGTCAAGCTGTTGTTTGCATAAAAGCAGCACGATAGTTTACCAATGCATTATCTCTTGCTAACTATCAGAAGACATTTGAGAAATCTGGGACAAAAGTAGGATCTGTGCTTTTATTCATGTCTACCTTCTGCAGTGAAAACATTTTGCAATCCTGAGTATCTTCCATGTTTCTGTGTAAAATACATCAGGAAAGCCTATAAACATGCTTCTACAACTCTATAAAATATTAATATTAAATAACATATTTATATTCATAAATGCTTTGAACAAAAAGTCAATGGTGGATCAGGAGGTACTACTTTATTCTGTAACTGATGGGTTGCTGGTTTGAACACCCCGGTATGCCAGCCTTTTTTGTTCAGACGGAAAAATGTCTGATCAAACAGCAGATACTACATTTGCAGCATGGTTGAAAATCCCTCTTGACAATTTCAGATTGAAGATGATTTTCTTTACTGAGAGATGATGCTTGATTAACAGGTATGACAGGTTTTAGCTTTTTTCTTCTGTTTTTTTCCTCATTCTCATAATTGTGCAGCTTGGTAGAGTGCCATAAAAATAAAACAAAAAAAATAAACCACACACACATTTTAGTATCGGATTTCCTAGCACACTTAACTCGACTGATTTCTCAGTCTGATAGTGTGAAAATTACAAACGTTTGTTTCAAACATTATAATGCTTAATTTATTAACTCATCCATTCTCCTAAATCCTAAATACATCATAAACAAATAATTTTTATAAAAGTGTACAACAGAACGACAACAACAATGGTAATGGTGAAAATAAGATACATTTCTTCAACATGGCAAAATGATGACAGTGGATTGTTATTCTTAGGTTAGAGGATAACAAAGTGATGTTTGACTGGTTTTACAATAAAATCTAATTTGTACATAGACATTTATCAGACTTTTTCTTCCAATGCATTATAGTTTAATTACTGTTACATGTCAATTATATTAATTCAGTCAGTTAACGTTTGTATAGAGGGAATTCTCTCCTTTTTATCTGGTTACATTTGTGATTTTTAAATTGCCCACACCTGTTACTTATCACAGTGGGGTTTGAATGTGCATCACATGCTCAATTATGTTCTTCAGCCTCCCCATGTAATGTGAGTATACTGGAGCTTAGTTGTAGAGGAAGATTAGTATGAAAGCTGGTGGAGATGTTCCTCAGAACACTTGTTAGATGTAGATGTTATCCAACATGTTTGCTCTTCATTTGTTGCGCAACCCTCTAAGGTTCTGCCAACCAGGAAGCTCTTAACCCCTACAGATAGTATCTATGAAACTGTGACAGATTTCTCCATGCAGTAGAAAGCAGTCAAAGTAATTCGTACCGCCCTGCACCGTGCTATTGTTGGCCTCCCTCCTGGGAAGTTCCAGTGATCAAAACACTTAATGCAGTCCTGCTGCTGCCGCAACAGACACAACATCTTCATCATGGATGAGCTTATTTCTGAAACACAGAACCAAAAGCGGATCAGGGAAGTGGATAACGCCTTCAGTCGATTGGGGGTGCCGCTTTCCGTACCAGGTCGGGTTCTGAAAGGTGAGGGGGTGCTGATGAAGCAAGGTCGCAAGAAGTGGGAGCAGAAAGTTTTCTTCCTCTTCAGCGACATCCTCGTGTACGGCAGCATCGTCGTGAATAACGTCTGGTTCAAGAAGAAGAAGGTCCTCCCTTTGCGTAAGTCACTCAATTGTAGGAGTAAATCTAGACAGCAGTGGACATGTTCATGGTACAGCGTGTTAACATTTCATACAAAATCATTACAGAGGACATCATGCTGGAGGACACGGAAGACTTTGAAGATTCTAAGCACCAGTGGCTGATCTGCACTTCTCGCAAGTCCTTCTTTGTGTCTGCGACCTCCTACGAGGAGAAGAAGGCTTGGATGGAGCACATCAAAGCCTGCCACAGCTCCCTGTTGCAAGATGAAGCCCTCCAACCAAAAGGCACCTTCGCCAAATCCTGGATCCCCGACCATGCCGCCCAGAAATGCATGCGCTGCCTCACAACGTTCACCGCGACCAGGCGGCGACACCACTGCAGAAACTGCGGTTTTGTGGTGTGCAACAATTGCTCCAAGGGACGAGCCCTCATCGAGCACATCGACCCCAGCAAACGGCTGCGGATCTGCAAGATCTGTGACAAATCAGTGAAGGAAGACATGAATTCTCGCATCAGGGGAGGCAGCGATGGCTTTAAAGAAGCAGAAGAAATATCCAGTGATGATGAGTGACTGCTGTTCATAATAATCACGTTTAGGGTTAACCTGAGGTGATGTATCAGTCATCACTTAAGTTTATCAAGACCCTCAAAGTAAAGGAGAAGAGCACCACAGTAAAAACATCTAAGACTTTGATTGTTCGCGATGAGATATTAGGAAACAACTGTGCTCACTATTGAGCTGAAATGCTTTCAATTTCTATGTATGTGAAGTCTGATTTACCAGGGAGCACATTGTAATTCTAATCATATCTGGTTTCTGCTAACCTTTATCTTGCACTTGTTGTAAAACTGCTGCTACAATTGTATTAATTAAACTGAAGAGCAGTTGTTATCCTCAAAAAAATTTGAAAAACACAGATTTGTGCGAACCGCTGAAGGTATGATTTACTTTAAATCAAGGCAAAACAGAGTTTTTTTAGAGTTGCTTTGGATCAATAATAACTGGAACCTTGATCATTTCTCCTTTTTATCCAATAACTTGTTTTGACTGCTACTAATGATTTAATGATGGTATTAGACAAATTGCAAAGCTTTCTTTTCTGATTGTTTGCTGTTACCGATGGTTACTGTGTTATGTTTTTATCATCTAAAGATCTTTAAAGTGCTTTGTTGCTGAAATGTTCTACATAAATAAAGTTGATTTGATTTAGATTCTTCAACACGTTTAATTTTTTGTATTAAATTCATTTCCAATAGTTATAAAATGTAGTACATAAAACTAAAATAGCATAAGCTATGTCATGTTTTCTTCCTGGCCACTTCAGCTGATAAAAAAAAAACAGTGACCCACTTTAGCTGCATGCTTTGTAGTTTGCTGATATCAGAACTCTCAATTCAAATAGTTCCTTATTGCATTCCTAGGAACACAGCGGGGCTTTGGCACAATGATGAAAAGGTTGCAACATTACAACCATAAACCTCTATTTTAGTTCAAGTTCACACAGACAAAATAAAAGGTTGTTTGAAATTTAAAAAGATGAAATGGTTAGTATTGTTCAGCTTTTTACAAAAATATATCTGAAGAGTTTGTATTTAATTTCAGCTCCCCTCAGGACATGCTTTAAAGAACCTGCTTTTTTGTATTGGGTTTTTTAAATATATGCAGGTAAGCAAGTATTTACCTGTGGAATATTTAGGTTTGAAGATAAAATTTTTGCAGAGTCCGGACTTATGGACTTACGGACTTATGGTGATGGTAAAAAAGCTTTCCTCAAATGTTTGGAGATAAATCATCTTAATACCAGTGGAAACATGTAAATATTTGTTTAGCAACTATAGTCAGAGTTTGATTATTGTTAACCCAACAACTATTTTATCATTGATTACTGAGAAATTAATTCTGCAATGCAAATTTTTTATATATTGCAAATGAAAAAGGGGTTTTCTTAATTGTTATGCAACTTTTACATTGTTTTATTATCTTTTCAGACTTGCTTGTTTCATTACATGTAAAAGCAAAAAACATTCTTGTAGGAATACGTTTTTTTTAAAATCTAAATCTGCAACAGATAATAAAAACTTTGGGTTTTAATGTAAGGAAGATGTGCATTATTTGACTTTAAGGATTTTTCCAATTTTTTCTTCCTTTTCTCTTTTTTTAAATTAGCTTAGATAAGATTTTTCTACAAGAAGATACATAAAGTTTACCTTCTTTGTTGCGATTATTGTAACTGATCATGAGGGCATACCAAACATTCTCCTGTTATTTAAAGTAGAAACCTGATCTGAGGAAAACAGATGATAAACTCTAAATGCTAAAAATGCTAAAAATGAGACTAAATGTTCCTTAAACCGCCTTTAGTAAAATCTGAGAAACAAGTTTCAATTTGAGCTCATTAGCAGATTTTTTGACCATCCTGATAGAAACTAATTTGTGTTTTATCAGGTTGATGCCAGAGTTCAACAGGAATAAATCATCCAGAATGTGTTTGTGCAAAATTAAGAGTGATCTTTAAGGGCTGGGCTCCATTCCAAAAACCGATAATCCTTCCCCAAATAAACATTTGGAAAAATGCATTCTGAAAACAACGTCTCTCCTGACAATTTCAAATTATAGACTCATCTCATGGACTACCAACTACAAAGAAAGACAAATTAATTGTCACTGCTCTCAAGTTTAGTTTATGTTTTCGCCCTAATTTAAATGACTGTGTGATTAACGGGTGTCTGGCAGGGGAACACGTTCACAACATGTGGCAGTGGGTCGTCAGAACCAGGGTTGGGGAAAAATGCTCCAGAGGCTTTGCATTTCTGTTTAAGACATTACGCTTGGATTCTGCTGTTCATCCATGGAAATCCATTCCAGGAAGCTATCTATGGGTTGTTTTTAGCAAAACACATGTTTTAGAAATAAAGCAAAGAGTTTGGCAGAACAGTTTTCAAGGGAGAAAAAAGGGTTACAAAATATATTTTGGAGGTCCAGTGATCCTCATCTTTGTCTCGCCAGAGTAAAGTAACAGGAAGCTTTCTTAATTCTAAAGAGCTGCTAGATTGTCATCAATTTTGGACAGGGTCGATCTATTTCCAAAGGTTAAAAAAATAAACACTATTGAGTTGTCGGCATAACAGCAGAAGCCAATTTCAAAATTGACCAGATAGAGAGTAAAGAAAGGAAAATACATTTGTGTTGGTAATTCCTAAAAGAACATTGAACCTGCCCAATATCTGCAATGTTTTAAGATGGAAACAGGAAGGAAAACAAACTGATTAGCAATTCGTGAATCAGATCTCAGGACTGTTGGAATGTTGTTGACATCACTCAGGGAAAGACGGTGTGTTTATTAAGGTGATGGCTCTAACAAGCGTATGAGGAAATCTAAGGATTTCCTCATCCCAAAAGTTTTTTTTTTAATCTAAGGATTTCCTCATCCCAAAAGTTTTTTTTTTTTTTTTGAATGAACTGGACTAAGATGGTTCTGCAAGACAGTTTGTTTTGATTTAGCTAAACATGGGTGATTATTCCTCTGGAAGACCCAATAACGACTCTTTTACAGTTTAACACTACATTCCTGTCTACAGTATACCGGTGCAGTGTCTCAATGAGTTCTTGTAGCGCCCAATTAAATGTTTCCAATCTTTATAAAGAAGAAAAAAGTTCCTACAGCGTCACATAACGTCCACTATATTTACACTCAGATACTTTTCCGTGTATTCATTGTGTGTTTGTGAAAAAATCCTCTTTGAATCTTTGTTGCTACAAAGTCCAAAAGTGTATAGCATTCCCCACATTTATCCATCTTTGATAATAAGGCAGAAGTACATAGTATCTAATAGTGGCATGGACACATGCATTGTGCAAACTGTGAGCTTTTAATTTTTAAAATCTTTTTTAAAATGCAACCAACTTGGTCATGACTATAGATACTTTGAATTATGTAAATAGTACTCTGACTGTTATATTTGCAAGCCTGTGCTTTGTCTTCCCATTTTGAAAAAGAGGCCAATAACAGATTTGTATGTTATAAATCTTTGCCAGCGTTATTAATAGTTCGGATTACCTACGGTTGCTGTATAACACAATTCCCTTTTGTCCAGGTGAGACAACTCCAAGAACAATGAAAATACTGTACTTGTGAAAAGGTTGTACTGACTGAGACAGGGTGTGGTTTGATTCCTGTAACAGTGATTTATTTTTAGTCTGCCTGAAAATGTCAATAAGAGACTCAGGGTCATTGTTAACTTAATCATTGGCACAACTTGTGTAGTTTGGATAACATTTGGATGTTTTTTATAGGTAAATGAAGGTAGTCGTCTGGATCTGTCACCGCTGTAACATTTTGTCGACAGGTAACAGAGATGATCCAGTTCCTGCATGAGGCTCTTCAGGTTACCCACTAGCCTACATGATTTTTGGTTCATTCCTGGCAGTAAAACACGTCATTAAACCTTTTGGTGAACCTTGTTGCATCAGCTTGAAAAACCTCTGAAAACCCTGTCAGCAAACAAACCTGAGCTGCAAAAGCTTCGTTTGCCGTCTTTCTTTGAATTCACGTGTTATTATGTTACAACAAACAAGATTTTGCCATTTTATGTTTCATTCCTTGTTTGTGTTCAGGTATGTTTTTATTGTTTTGCTATTCTTGGGTTTTTTCATCATCATCTGTGGTTTTAATGCATCTCTACTTGCTTATTTCTGTTTCCCCATCCCGTCTCTGTTGTTGCTCTCACTCAGCCACTTCCATTTCTCCTTGATTAGCTCCTCTGTTATTTAAGCTCTTTCCTTCGTTTACTTAAGCCCAGTAATTCTCAATGTTTTCCGCTGGTTTTTATGTTGTATTCTGTGACCGGTTAGCAGTTTGTGTCTGTGTTAGTTTGTCTTCAGCTTCTTACATTAATATCAAACTTGATGCCTTCTCTTTGCTCCATTTCAGTCTGACAAAAATCTGTATTATGACCCTACATGGCTAATTACTGTCTGTAAACAAAAATTCTTCTGACTCTCATTAAAATAGCAACAAAAGCCAAATTCTCCTAGAAAGCTGCGTATTTCGAGCTTCTCCAGAGTCACAGTGGGCCTCCTGTTTGTCTGATCAACGCTCTCCTAACCCAGCTGTCAGTTTATATGGACAGCCATGTTTTTATGATGGATTAAACAAGGCTGTTTGATATTTAAATTTTTATGTATGGTTTTAAATCATGTCATAAAACACAAACTACGCAACCTTTTTGTTTAACTGGGGTTTTTACGGGTCTTCATCAAAAAACTAAACAAACAAACTGTTGGATCAACAAAGAATATTTATCACAACAGACTAAAGTTGCAGCGAAACTTTAAACCAGTCAGTCTTGTGCCAAGGACACTATTTCTTGTTTCAAGAGGAAAAAAGAATCTTTCTGAAGTTTATATAAAGACTACATTTACTTTCTTCAAACTTTACAAAGTTAAAATTATAGGTTTCACATTCTAGTGAAAGTTAAAAATAAATGTTTATAGACTCTCTAATTTTCTTACCATCTTCATTGCCTCGCATGCTTTCATCTCCAAACTGCATTGCTGAAGAGTTCTGTGATTTAGGAGAAATAAATAAATAAATAACAACAACAACAACTAATAAAAATAAAAACATATAATGGACCTCAACGGGTTTTCATCAACAACAAAAAAAATCTGCATGTGAAGCTCAGGATGTCCCAACTAAAGACAAAAGTACAATCAGGCCCGGATTTATGTAGATCTAAAAATCATATACAAGCTTTCTCTAACTATAAATTCAGTTTGATATCCGAATTAAGACCCTGGACTCAAAAGATAATTGCTTTAAATTGTTTTTAAATGGCGAGATTAGGAATTAGCATTGTTTTTTTAAAGTGGTTGTTTTCCTGGTTACAGATCCAGTTTTTTAGCACAGAATATATTTTCAACAAGGTTTTTGGTTCAGGTTTATTACAGAATCTAAATGCTAACCTTCCAGTTCAGATCTATGTTTGGGAAACTGCTTAGTCAATCCCTTAAACTGGATGGCATTAAATTGGTTTATGGTAACAAACTTGATGTTATTTTTTATCAGGATATGTAATTTTAATCCCATATCAAACAGGTCTCTAAGTATTCCTTCTTTCACATTAGGGATATATTTAAAACTATAACTATACTGTCTATGACAGATGCCGAAAAACTTCTCCATGCATTTGTTACTTCAAGGCTGAATTATTGTAACTGTTTATCAGCTGGAAGTCCACAAAATGCAGTTAAAAGCCTTCAGTTAGTCCAAAACGCTGCAGCAAGAGTTCTGATGAAACCAAAAAAGAAAGATCATATCTCCCCTATTTTAGCTTTCCTTCATTGGCTTCCCTTCAAATCCAGAATAGATTTTAAGATTCTTCTTCTGGCATATAAAGCTCTCACTAATCAAGCTCCATCAAACATCACAGATCTGATTACTCCTTATGTCCATAACAGAGCACTTCGCTCTCAGACTGCAGGTTTACTGGTGGTTCCTAGAATCTCTAAAAGCAAAATGGGAGGCAGATCTTTTAGTTATCAGGCTCCTCTCCTGTGGAACCAGCTTCCAGCTTTAGTCCGTGAGGCAGACACCCTGTCTAGTTTCAAATCTAGGCTTAAAACCTTCCTGTTTATAGTTAGGAAGAGGTAGCGGAAAACAGACTAATCTGGTTGAAGAACCCAGTACAGACAGGAAAGGAGCACATCAGCTGGTTTCTTCTCCATCCATTTGTGTTTTCTGTCTCTTCAAACCCCGTATAGGTCATAGCAGACAACTGCTCATACTGAGTCCGGTTCTGCTGGAGACTATTTCCTGTTAAAAGGGAATTTTTTTCTCTCCATTCTCTCCAAAGTCAACAACAACCCAAGCTCTGGTTACGGTGTTCTGATCCTAGAGGAGTGAATGCTGCAAGTCTATGATTCGATGCAAATTGTTGGAGTCCCTTAGATTGTAAACTTATTTGTTTATGAGGCTTTTATGATTGGAATGCTCAACTTTTCTTATAATCTTCTGTTGACAGACGAGATAAAATTTGAGCTTTTTTGGACATATGCATCCTGTAACAACTGGAGTTAAGACGTTATGGACTATTTATAATAATGTTTTCACTGGAGGAAGTTCATTTAAAACTTCGAAATGTGACAAAAAAGCAAATAGGAGACGAAATATTTCAGTTAATTATTTTCAGTTAAATTATTTTTCATAGCAGTGAATCATCCGATAATGTAAACCCCATAACCATGAAGACATTTGCAAACACATCTTAATTATGAGTGGTTAACAATATTTTCTGGGGAATATACATAACTGCAGATGATGAGGAGCTGAAAGGTAGTTTAACATGTAATCACAGAAAATCTGCTAAACTGGGAACACTTAAGAGGTAAATAAACATTGTTTCTGCGATACAGCAATTTACCCTAATGTTGTATAACCTAGAATGTTGGATTCAAAATGTCAAAAACAAACTGGATTACATCATTTTCTAAATACTCTGACAGTGATGGGGGTAAAAGGTTACATGCTTCCATATTTTTGCAGAGCAGAGTTTCTCTTTTGGTATTCATAAAAATTAAACCTTTCTCTGTGTTGCTCGTCCCGTCACTGCATTTCAGTGGAAATGTGATTTTTAAAATCTTAAGACGAAACGGATCTTTCGTAACGTCACCACCCATTTACAAAATGAAGCATAAAAACGAAAAAAAGAAGAAAAAGAGAGAAAAGCTTGCTGGGTTGAAAGGATGTCGGCATAACAACAGTCTCTAATTTTAAAGCCAAAATTTTGGCTCTAAATTCGAACCAATCACATATCGGATTAACTTGAGCCCAGGAAACTAATATTTACCAATTTAAACTCTAGTTCAAATAGCATTTATGTTTATATTACACAGCACTTAAATTTAACATTTTATTTTACCGTTGAAATATTTTTGGGTAGTTGGTCGCTTTGCTGCCTTGCTGCAAGATCATGGGTTAAAAACCCAGCCTACAGTCCTTTGGCAACAACTTGGATTATGTGTGTTCTCCCCAGGTACTCTGGGTTCTTTCTGATCATATCATGATAAAGAGCAGAAATGTAGATGATAAATGTGTGATAATTAGTAGTTTGAAATATGAATTTAGTTCCGATCGCAAACAATAGCAGAGATATAAATATATTGTTGATATATATATTTATATGTATTGGATTGTTTCATATTTTACTAACTCAAAACGTACAAAAAGCTATTGATTATAGTCATAGCACCCATCTACAAAGATTCCCACACTGCTGACATATCATTTATAAAGGGAACACCCAACACCAAAGGAAGACATTCATTGGGTTGCAACTAATACTTAATTAAATATGCAATTTTATGACACGCTTAAGAAAATACCTTCATGACATTATACATGGTTCAATAAACAAACTATATATGTGGTACAAATGGATGTGCAGCTTCAGGAATACGAAAAAGGCACAGAACAATGAATAAGCTGTTTTTAGCACTCACACTGAACAGGTTTGAGTCAACACCGACTGACCGTCTAGCATTAGAGGAAAGAGCAAAGACGTGAAGCACTGAGGCAACAAGGCAGCACGCAATCACAGTTCCATATTCATGTGGAAGCAAGCAATCCTAGCGGACTGATAAAAAACTAATAACGATTACAGCTCAGCTGGCAGAAAAAAAACCTCATTCACAAGATGCTTCAACTGGATAAAGGTATTAAAAACAAACTCATGATAGGGTTTGTTCATACAGTGACTCACAAAGGTGTTACCAGCCATCGAACAAATCCACATTTTTTAATTCTAATTCAGAACTGGAATAAAAAGTGTCTCAGTTTTTTCCACTTTTTTTTCTCAAAAGTGAACCACATTAATGTGGAATGACCTTTGGGATGCTATCTCAGAAATTCCTATCAAAATACACAGATGGTTGTAGTCGTAATTTGACAAAATGTGTGAAAATTCGGTGCTTTCTGAATACCTTTGCGAGGCACTGTATGAAGATCTGCTCCTTTCTTACTTGATTATTTTCCCATGCTTATAGAAAGTTGTTCTGGGAGCATTTGGAACAACTGAGTACTGTTCCAGCAGACTATTTACGGTCACTATTTAATGCAACCTGTGCACCCTTGTTTCAGCTCTGTGACCTAACATAGGAGGGTGAGGGGAGAGTAGTGCCTTTCTAAATTAGACTTTATAATTCCAGTAAGGAAGGTCTTGGGGCTCCAAATGCTGGTGTCTACTAACGATAAGAGATATCTGATTAGAGTTCCAACCAAAACTTACAAGGTAAACTATTATGGAAATATTCAAAGAGGATTGTTGGAAAATTCACTACAACAGAAGAGACGAAGGAACCACATGGTTTGTGTTCAAGCAGATAAAAGTCTGATTGTTGCGGCATAGTGATATGTATATGGGAGAGAGGAGTGCTTCCTCTACTCCTGCTGAGGAGCCGGAGTCTCATTGGCGTTGTTGTCGGTGATCTTGTTTTCCAGCTCGTCATCTGACAGGAGATCCAAGGAGGTTCCCTCCACCTGCAGCGCGCGTCGGCCTGAGCGACTGGTGGAGAAGGTGATGGGGCCGCCACGTCTGCGGGAGGAAGAGGAGCGGCGGTAAAGGTGGGGCTCCAACGCCAAGGCAGGATTATAGAAGAGGAAGAATGGTTTACCACATATTTATTGGGAGTAAAAACAGAATAGCAAAGGAAAAAGATTTACCCAGATAAAGGCCTCGGTAGGAAGGTTCTAGTTTCTGATCTAGCCTGAACTATTGTGCAGTCTATTGTGCTAGGAGAATGCTAACAAAATGCTACAGGCTAGTTGTATTTTTCAGCATCATAACG
>JAVLVB010000252.1:1042827-1094215 GCA_032876305.1 Orestias chungarensis
TCTCAGTCTCCTTGGACAAGGCGAAAATGTCATCTCTGGAGGCTCGGGTGTCCTCCAGCTCCCTCTGATAATCTTTCATTTGAGCCTGAAGGAGACAAACTGTTACTAAAAAGTAGTCAGAAAGAATCGTTCGCTGATTAATCCAACGTGGATAAAATTCTCACCTGTAACTTGCGTAGCTGCTTAATGGCTTCATCCCGAGCCTTGTTGGCTCCTTCGATGTGTCCTTCTATATCCTTGAGGTCCATCTCCAGCTTCTTTTTAGCAGCTGCAGCCAAAGCTCTCTGCTTTCTCTCGTCTTCCAGCTCGGCTTCCATTTCTCGCACCTGGACCATAAACATCATCAGAAAGCGCTTAGATTCCTCAAAGCTACAAGTGGGATCGGTGGTTAATCGGAGAATGTGGGTTTTCATCTGGGACCTGCTTGACCAGGGCTCTCTTCTTCTCGTCGTTCTGATCGTCGCGGCCCTGAAGGTCTCTTTCGTACTGCGCCTTCATGGCCTGCATGTTGACCTCCAGGCGCAGCTTGGCGTCCTCCGTGGCCTGCAGCTCGTCCTCCAGCTCCTCCAGCTGTGTCTTCATCTCCTCCACCTGCTGCTCCAGAGTGCGCTTGGACTTCTCCAGCTCATGGACCTGGAAAAAACATAGAAATGTAAAAAAAAAAAAAAATACGAGGGGGGAAACAAAATTAAATGTAATAGTTTTGATCCTCACATTCTTGCCGACGTCATCCTTTGAGCTCATCAGATCTTCCATTTCAGCCCTGAGCTGCTTGTTGATCCTCTCCAGCTCCTCTTTGCCCTCCAGCGCCTCGTCCAGAGCTCGGGTTATGGACAGAGCTTTGGTCTCCTTCTCTCTGGCTTCGGCTTCTGCACGATCCCGCTCCTCAGCATACCGCGCTGAGATGCTCTTCTCCTCAGCCAGCATCTAGGAACGAGATCGGGGATTGTAATTCCATGCTAAAGGCTAAATTTAGAACTCCGAAGTTTTACATTTTGCGAGATAAGTCGTAATTTACAAAAAAGAAAAAATATATAGGATTAGATATCTATAAACAAGGAAAATGATGAATTATGGGTTGCATAGTGTTAAACTAGTTTAGTTTTGATAGCAATTTAAATATATATATCCTGTACAGATTTTGCATAAGAACTTGGTTTTGTAAGAGCCACGGTGGATCACATGAGTAGGTTTTGATCTAAACAATTCTATTAAAGCTTCTAATGTATGTTTATTGTTGTTGTCCTGAGGTTTGGGGAACAATTTTGCTTGTTTCCTTTGCACAGATCCCTGATCAACCAGGTGGTAAACATGTATAAGCGATACTTGAAGCTAACTTAAAATATGAGAGACAAATGTCTTTGCCACACAAACTAACATAATACTATAAGGCACTATTTCAAAGCCTACACACTTTAGGTGAGGTGGTACAAACTTCTGTACCACCTCACAATAGAGCTCCCCTTATTAATGCCTAATAAGTATTTTTGACGATATGTTATTAATTCATGTATAAACTGTTTATACTCAATAAAAAGAGTTTATTATGTTCTTCTATATATTTCATGACGAGTTTCTATACCAAGCATTTCAGACTTACTACCTTGTTTGCAGAGTAGATTTTTTAAGCATATTTACAGATTCTAATAATGCTGTTATTCAGAACATTATATGCTAAAAAATAAAGTCTATTAATGATTTATAAAGCCAATTTGTTAACACAGTTATGAACTGTTAATTAGCTACCTATGAATAGTTCTAACCTGGTCAAACTTCTTCTGTTTCTTCTCCAAGTTGGAGACGATCTGTCTCTGATGATCCAGGTCAACAGTGAGATCTTCCAGTTCCTGCTGCAGACGAGTCTTTGTCTTCTCCATCTTCTCGAAAGCAATCGTCTTCTCTTCCAGATGCTGATTAGAGAGCTCCAGATCCTTCTGTAGTTTCTTCTTTGCCTCCTCCAGGGTTTCTATCGTCCCGACATCATCCTCGAGCTTCTTCTTGCTCTCTGACAGCTGCAGACACAAACACTGCGTCAGAATCGGAAGGAAAGCGATGAGCACGTAGTGGAAACACAAACAAGAAGTCTCACGTCCTACCTGAGCCTGGACTGTCAACAGCTGTTTCTCCAGATTCTTGCGTGCCTCTTCGTCCTCCTCCTGCTGCTCCTGCAGAGCGGATTTCTCCTCTTCCAGCTGGCGGATCCGACTGCTCAGGTTCAATTTCTGTCGGGTCTCCTCTTGGAGGAGCTCCTGCATTAACATCAATGCGACAACATGTGGGTTAAAAAGGAAAGATATAAGAAAGATTTAAACTGGACGCATAATCTGATGTAGTTTACTTGTGTGTCTTGTAGCTGACTCTCTAATCCAGAAACATCTTTGGCCATCTTGATCCCCTTCCTCTCCGCATCTTCCAGTAAGGCGGACACATTGTCTAGCTCCGTCTGTGGGGAGGGATTCAATCCAGGTGATCTTTTTAGATTACTTTTTTAAGCTCGTAATTAAAAGCAATAAAACATGACAAAAAATACAGCTTTATGTCATTTAACATTCGATTCCCCATTGTAAAAAAAACGAGGTCCATGCAAATGAAAATGAGGGAATAGTGTTATTGATCTACAGTCTGGCTCTTTCCCAGCAACACTTTTAAGTTTATACCATTTATAATCATTTTCACAGGGATCGAAAGACTGTATTGGCTGGTGCTGTTTCCTGTCTGTCTTTGTGGTCAATGTAGGAGAAAGATGTGTAGAGAGCAGCAGAAACACTAATTATTGAATTCAAGAACATTCCAGGAAAATTCATAATTCCCCTTTTAATAATTTAACAACTTTTTAAAAATTGTATCTGCTTGAGAATTTCTGGATGGGGGTCATTGCCGGGGTCATAGAGACCATTAATTGGTAAAGAAAAGAAAGTGTTTCTAAATGACGCTACAAACCTGCAGCTTGTGTGTGCGTTCCACCAGCTCCCCCTTGACCCTCTCCCCCTCAGTGACTCGGGCCATGAACTCCTGCAGCTGACCCTCCAGCTTCTTCCTCTTGTGTTCCGACTCTGTCTTTGCTTGCTGTAAGGTTTTCACCTCGCTGGCCAGCTCCTTGTTGGTGCTCTCTTGGCTCTGCTTGGTCTTTTCTAGATTAGCTTTAAACTAAATAAAAAAAACAAAAAAACAATTGTGATGTTAATTACTACTGTAAGACTAATTAGGTGCATTGATGAAAGTGTGATGTTAAAGCTTGTGTGATAGTCTGGTACCCTCTTGGCCTGCTCAAGCTGCTCAGATAGATCCTCCAAGGCTGTCGCATGCCTTTGTCGCATCTCCTGAATTTGAGCTTCATGATTTTTAGTTTCCTCTTCAATGGCTTTCTTCAACTCTGCCACCTCCTGCTCACGTTTGGTCCTACACAGAGCAATGTCATGGTTCGCAAAAAAACTCACGATGGATTATGAAGGGGGAAAAAAACAGTGGGAAATGTTACCTCAGCTCCTGCTGTGCTGCAGTCGTATCCAGGGTGTCTTCCAGTTCTGTCTTCAGGGCTTCCAGCTCCTCACTCAGATCCCTCTTGAGTTTCTCAGCCTTGTTCCTGGCCTGTTTCTCTGACTCTAGATCCTCCTGCAGCTCAGAGAGCTGAGCCTGCAGCTCCCTGATCTGCTTCAGAGCATTGTTCTTCTGGTTGATCTCTTCCTCTCCTCTGTTGGTAAGTGGAAATAATGAGCTATTGCATCGGGGTAAATGACACTTCATCATGTCACTTTACAATCTGAGCTCTTAAACAACATTTTAACGTTCTATGAACTAAAAGTTGCTAAATAAAAATAAGAACATTCTCTGTTGTAACATCGAATCTTGAAATTTGTGTAAAATGAACCATCTTGTACCCTAAATTTTGGAGGAACTTTGGATACATGGGAGAAAAATAAAACAATTTGGTGTAAAAACATTTGTGTAAAGACCACAAATTATGTAAAGTTAAAGGGCAGCACCAAAGCAAACTGTGTCAATAATCTAATAACACTTATGGAATGAAGTTGGCCTCAGATTTAGGAAATTTGATTTTACCAAATTTCTAACAAGCAGGTTTAATCTGGTACAGTTAAAAAGTACAAAAACCAAGAACTTCAAACTTACACAGGACTGTTCTACACTAATAGCAGAACATTGTTAAACCTTGCTTGTTAATTAATAAAAGTTTTATTTGATTTCTGAAACTTCCGTAAAGGATAATTTCAGCACTTTTTTTGACACATCACAAGTTAGATTTGAAATGTTCTATTATTAGTGCAGAAAAAATCTAGTCCAGGTTAAAAGTTTCTGAGTTATGTAGCAGATTAAATATGCTCAGGGTAGAGAGAAACTGGGTGGAATCCCCCTTTAGTTATTAACCAAATCACAAACCATTTTTCTCCCATGTTGGCCTTGTACTTAAGTAAACAGATGTCTTTATATAAAGCCTCCACTTGGGGGCGACTGTTTCATTAAGCTGTTAATTCCTACAGTTTTCAACACATAAACCTTAAAACATAGCCAGGTTTAGATGATAACACAGACGTGATGGGTATTATGTGATTTTGTTTGTGTGCCATCCACCTGGTTTGCATCATCTGCTGCTCCTCCTCCTTCTTGCTCAGCTGTACTTTGAGCTCCTCTATCTGAGACTGCAGCTCGCCTATTTGGTCCTGGAAGTCCGACGTCTCTCCATCCAGCTTCCTCTTGGCCTTCTCCAGCTCCTGACGGGTTTTCTCCTCTTTCTTCAGTCTTTCTAAATGGAGATTCAAACAGTGCAGAGGGTTACCAATAATGCCAGTTTATCGGTTTTAAACCGGCTTCGTTATCCAGCTCAGGTATTTACCCTCCAGGTCAACCATAATCATCTCCTGCTTGTTTCTCATCTTTCCCAGGTTTTTGGCTTTGTCCTCTTCCTCAGCTATCATCAATGTCATTTCGTTGATTCTGTCTTCAAGCAGCTTCTTTTCCTGATTCAGGACAGACAAGTCAGCGTAAACAAAAAGCTTCGCAGTAAGAGGTTCAGCTGAATTTCAGCATATGGTCGCTTGTGATGTAATATTTTATCTCCTTAGAAAAAGTTCTTTAAAAAAAAACATGTGGATCTATTTTAAACTGTGGACACTCAGTTTCTCTGACCTTCAGGAACTTGGAGTTCTGGTCCTCCAGCAGTAAAATATCCTCTTCGTACTTCTTCATCTTAGCTTCAGCGGTGACCTTCTCAAGCTGCAGCTTCTGCCTGGCGCCCTCTTCCTCATCCAACTGCTCTTCCAGATCCTACAAGCCAAAATTACAACGAACAGGGTTTAAGTAAGTGTGGATTTGGTTCTCCCTAATCCAGGACTTCATAACTTTTATTGTGTTTGACTGCAACACATCAAAAAGTCAGAGATAAGAGACCTGAATGTGGGACTGCATCTTCTTCTTCTCGTTCTGCAGCCCTTGACTCCTCTCCTCTTCTTCCTCCAGCCTGGACTCCAGGTCATGCAGAATCTCCTCCAGCTCCTGCTTTTTGGATGCCAGCCGAGCTCTCATCTCCTCTGCCTCCGCAAACAGCTCAGTTTCCGCCTGCAGCTGCTCCGCGAGGATGTTCTTCTCTTCCAGTAACTATACAGAAAACAACTTTAAACTGTGTTATCTGGTGTCATTGTGGTAGGGCTTTAACAGACACAATCTTTAAAGTATGGAGCCAAGGCAAACAGCTGCAAATAACCTGCTGATGTTTTCTCTCCATGTCAACCAGGTCTCCTTCCACTTTCATCTGCTTCTCCTTAACTTTGACCAGCTCTTCATCTTTGGCCTGCATCTCCTCCTCCTGCCTGGTGACCTGCAGCAGCGGCTTCACCTGCAGTAACGCAATTAAAGACATTTAAAAACGTCCGACATGAAGAACTGAGCAAAGCACACACAGACAAGCGCACGCACCTTGGTGAACAATCTCCACCACTGCCAGTGGCGCAGCTTCAAGTACGCAGCGCAGTTTCTCTGAAGTACCTTCAGGGCGCTGAGCTGCTGCTGCTTCTTAGCAAAGGATCTGAGGCGTGGAGACACAGGTAAGTGAAACAGCAGGAATACATCAGCTCGGCAAAATAATCGCAATTGGCCCGTACTTGCGTGCCAGATATCCTCTGCAGACGGCCTGGAAGTAAATGATGATGTCAGTGATCTTCAGGTCTCGCTCTTCCTCTAAGTGAGCCAGGACTCCAGCTCTGAAAAAGATCTTGCTCTGGCCGATACGGAAGAGGTTGCTATCGAGCTCTAATGCTTGAATCTACAAAAAAATAAAAATGGCGTGAATGTTTTGGGATGTGGTTTTAAACTGTAGGCTTGTTTGAAATTGTAAACATAAATCAATCCCTACCATTCGCTCGCAGGCCTGTTTGCCATCCATGAAACCCTTGGGAATGGCGTTAGGAGTGAGGATCTCATACCTGGATGGAGTGCACGCATGCATTGTCACATCAGAAAGACAACAAGTGAGTTCCAAACTTTACTTAAAAGAGAAACGAAGCCTATTGGTCTGATTTGTTTCATTTTTCGATTTCTTGAATCACATTTATACAAGGCGATGAAAGCATACTTTCCATGGATCTCCTAAATATTTTGTATTTTTGCAAAAGGTTTTACACACCATTCCGTACTATAAAAGGATGTCCCAGAATAAACATTTAGGCCTATATTGATATCCGATATTAAAACTGTTACAGCTGATAGACGATAAGTATTGATATTATTCAGCAGGAGGCAGCAAGATGGCAGTAAAACTTGATTGTTAAAATCCGCCTAGTTTTTCCGTATCAGGTCACGATCAGTGTTTAAAAAACCTCAACATAGGTCAATAGAATTGAAACAATGACTTTGATAGAAAATATATATAATATAAAACTGGAGATATTTTGTCCCAACAGCAAGCCTAATGTTACTAAATTCATATCTGACTGGATACAAACTGCTCCAACCAACACAATGCCATTAAATGATAGTTGCCTCTTTACTGATTTGCTTTCTTCTTAAATTGAAATGTTTCAGATCAAACTTGATCAGAAATGAATTGAATAAACATAGTATTTGGTTTTTCATTCGTAATGGGAAAAAATCTTCTCTAAACAAAAAAATTGCTGTCAAAATATCAATGCCCTCCTTTGTTAGATCAGACGTGTGATGTGATTAAGCAACGTTTGTTAGCTGATTACTCCTGTCACAGCCAGGTTCCATTACTGCTAAATCAATAGAGTTAGGAAATAACTAACAATTAAGAAATAAGAACCTGTCTGATATAAAACATCAGACACTAAACAATCAATTGAGTCTGGCAAGCAACTTCAGTACTGTTCATTTACAAACCAAGTGAAAGATTACAACCTTGAGTTGATATATGATAAGATGATTTTAAAAAAAGAGAGTTAAAACGTCACCTCTGTCTGAACTCCTGGAAAACGATCCGATTAGGGAACCCCTGTCTGCAAATACGGATCCCCTCCAACACGCCGTTACATCTCAACTGGTCCAGAACCAGGTGGGGGTCGAGTCTGCCAGCCTAGGGAAGGAAGAAGAGGTGCATATTTTGTTTAGTTTATTTTAGGCATGATTAGTAAATAATAACACAATATAATACGTAAAAATATACACTACTGCATTATAACACAGGGGTCTGAAACCTGAGGCTCTGCAGCCAAATTTGGCTCTTCAGACCTGAATGGCTCTTAATAACTTTTTTGTAAATCATAAAGCACGATCTAATGTTTTTAAATATAAATATATAAACGATGCCAGTTTTACCAGTTTTAAAATATTTTGCACTAAATTGCCAACATAGAATATAACTAAGAAAATCTGTGATCATTTTTTTATATAATTTTCTATTCATTTTTTTTTTTTTATTAGGAGATAAATTTTTATTTATTTATATTGTATCACACAGATTATTATAGGATTTTTTAAACAAATCTGGTGAATATAAAAGATTAATCAATGTTTTTATTTATGACTAAGTAACAACGATTATTCTTAATACTTTTTAACCGTGTAACTTTATACATATCTGATTTTTATTCCACAATTATTTTCACATATAAGAACAAATCCATAGAAGAAAAAGTATCCATTCCTTTTTTTGTCATGTTTTCTTTACTTTAAATTTTAAAAATAGAAATAGAAATGTTTTTGTTTTTTTAAATCAATAACATTTTAAGCAGAAATTTATAAAGAATTAAAACTCATTTCCAGATCTGAATTGCTCTTTTAGTCAGACTGAAGGTAAAAAAGGCTCCTGTTGTAAAGCTTGCAGACCTTTAGGATAGACTCACAAAAGAGTAATAGTTTTAAACCTATCAAATATTAAATGAAGTTTGAATAGTCTGCCCTCAGATTCAAGTTTATATTGTTAATATTACATTAAAATGTGTTCAGTTTAATAGTGAAATATAGCAGTTTATGTTGTCTTCGTCATCAAGTGTATAACTATAGTTATCTAGCTGGATTTCCCACACAGCTAACAGATATCAGTATATAGTGTATGAGAGCACATAACTGATCAGCAGATGCTGTGAGTCATCACTGAGCTACTTTATATGTTGACTCACCCTTTTTTCATGGTTGGGGATGATGCAGCGCACAAAGTTGGGATTTGTGTTCCTGAGCGTGGCCATCAGTTTGGACAGCTGCTCCTTGTACAGCTGACCAACGGTGCGAAACATCCCTTTCTTGGTCTTGTAGGAAGCGCCAAATGCTGTCTCGTTCATGCCTGCCACTTGGTCCAGACCCACGATCCGGTCAACTGTTGATAAAACAATCACAGGAAAAACACAAGATTTTTGAAGATGGTGATTTGTTTTTTTCTTTTCGTTCACTTTTAAAATACCTGCTCAAATAAAAAAATGCAGCCAATAAAAGACTTAAATGTACAGCCGAGAAAGATGAAACGTTTATTTTATTTTATATTTTTTTGCTATGAAAGCGTGAAGACGAACAACACCAGCAAATGAATCGAGACTGAGGAAAAGTTTGCTGATTTGATTCTATGAAAGGAAACAAACAGATGTTTGACAAAAAAGCAGATTAAAACTTTTTTTATTATAGTTCATACCACCAAGCAACAAAATCTGTTTGAATAAGACTTTGCATTCCATCACTATAAAGGCTGAGGAAGAATCAACAGGAGCCAAAACAAATGATTTGGCTTTTTTTCTTAATATAAATAGGTTTAAGCTTGAGTTTAAGTGGACATGGTAGGATACGGATGTAAATTGTTTTTATAAAGCAAACCAATTTAAAATCTGATTCTTTAGGAGAGCAGTTACATAAAGAAGTGTGATTTTTATAAATAAATATAAATAGATTTAATCCTTATGCTTTATCGGAACACGCTAAAATGAGAATTACCTCTGGAGTTTTCCCTTTTCCTTAAATCACCAAATATCTTTGTATTATTATAGTTAGGATAAAATACAAAATAGTATTTTAGTAAGGTGTATGCTTAGTTTAACGGCAGGCACTTCCAGTGTTATGGTAAAAAAGTACTGACTGACATTTGGTGATATAAACCAAAAGTGAATTATAGGGTTGAAGAATTGTAGATGTTAGTTTACTCTAAGATTAGTTTCTTTTTAAATGTACTACTGACATTTACTACTGAAATTGTGCTAGAAGATATAAGGTGAAATTGTCATTCTGTTAGTGAGCTGGCTTTTGTGGAGAGAAAAGAAAGAACTGTTGGCAATATCGTTCTACAGATTAAAAGATGATTAAATCAACACCAGCTTCTTATTCCACAGTTGATAAAAGTGATATTAAGACAGATGGTTTCTTTCACAGAATCGTTCTAACAGCGAGAAGTTGGAGCGACAGCTAGCTGCTTAATTGGCAGTCAGAAGTCAGCCTGCTGTTGTAATTTTCTCCACCAAAGCTGCTGTGATGACAGGCTCTTGTAGAACTATCTTAGGCTTGCTGACAAAAGAATCAGCATTTTAAAAGTAACCCTTAAGATTTTTTTTCCGTTTCATGGTTGCATCATATTTTGCCTTTTTATACTTTTGATTCAAACCAAACGGATCAGATTTTCGATGAAGCTTATAGTTAGGAAGAGGTAGAGAAGACAGCCTAATCCGGTTAGGGGAAGAACTCATTTGCTCTACCTTCTTCATGTCTCACTGATTCTTGAACTAAAGCAGATTGGATAAAGGAAGGAAGTAGCTGAGTGAGAAGTGGTCAGATTATCCTCCAGCAGCCTAAGCCTATAGCAGTATAACTATAGAAATAACTTAATAACCCGTAAACCTGCCGTTTTGAGAGCGA
This sequence comes from Orestias chungarensis, assembly GCA_032876305.1. Classification (NCBI taxonomy): domain Eukaryota; kingdom Metazoa; phylum Chordata; class Actinopteri; order Cyprinodontiformes; family Cyprinodontidae; genus Orestias; species Orestias chungarensis. Next base: position 1,053,124 of record JAVLVB010000252.1, read on the forward strand.
AGTGCTCTGTTAGGGACATAAGGAGTAATCAGATCTCTAATGTATGATGGAGCTTGATTAGTGAGGGCTTTATATGCCAGAAGAAGAATCTTAAAATCTATTCTGGATTTGAAGGGAAGCCAATGAAGAAAGCTAAAATAGGGGAGATATGATCTCTCTTTTTAAGTTTCATCAGAACTCTTGCTGCAGCGTTTTAGACTAACTGAAGACTTTTAATTGCATTTTGTGAACTCCCAGCTAATAAAGAGTTACAACAGTCCAGCCTTGAAGTAACAAATGCATGGACTAGTTTTTCAGCATCAGTTCTAGAGAGACTATTTCTAATTTTTGCATTTTTCATAAGGTTAAAGAAGGAAATCTCCGAGACCTTTTCGATATGGGACATAAATGGCATATCCTGATCAAAAATAACACAAAGGTTCTGTACATTGTTCCCAGAGGCCAATTTGATGCTATCCAGTTTAAGGGGTTAATCAAGCAGTTTCTTTTTTAGAGGTTCGTGTCAAAAAAAACTTCTGTCTTTTAGGTTGCGGTATTTCAACCTTGTTAACCTTTTGTTTCTCTTAGTGTTCTTCTCTCCATAGTAGCTACACCTGGTCTGGCGTTCTGTTAGCTAAGACAGCTTCTTGGAGGAAACATCGACTCAGATGCTTCCAGCGACGCTCTACAACAGTTTCCTCTGTACCTATTTTTGTTTTCTGTCTCATCAAAACTCCAAGTCAGTCGCGGCAGACGGCTACTTGTACTGAGTTAGGTTCTGCTGGAGGTTTCTTCCTGTTAAAGGGGAGTTTTTCCTCTCCACTGTTGTTAAATGCATGCTCAGTATGATTGATTGCTGTAAGGTCAACGCAAGCTTTTGTTACTGCGTGCTGATTCCAGAGGAGTGAATGCTGCAACCCAATGACTTGATGCAATCTACACGGTTTGATTGGTTTATGACTAGTTTATAATTGGAATGAAATGATTGTCTTGGAAAATGCCTTGAGAAGACATGTGTTGTAGATTGGCACTATATAAATAAACTGAATCTTGAATCCAGACCTGTGAATATCAACTTTAAAATTTAGCTTTAGATTATCAACTGGCTTTAAGTCTGTGCTCTGACTGGGCAATTCTGATACATTAATATATTTTACAGTGATGTATTCTTAAAATACGGTTTCTCTTAGTTGCTTAGGTCAATTTCTTGAATAACCCTCCAGATTTGCAGGACAGAAAGTGAATTTCTTAAAACAATTCATAGAAACAGCAAAACACCATGATAAGACTGTACGGATCTTCACGACCCTCTTTCAAAAAATACTTCGCTCAGGACAAAAGTAACTTTTCTATCAATGATCATTTCAGTGAAATCAGAACAAGTTCACTGTATACAGATTAGGGATGCCTCCCAACTTTTAGTCCTTGTCCTTCCATCAACATACATGTAACGTAGCGTTATGCTCTGGGTATATACACTATATACTTGCCAGTTGCTGCTACATGAGATGTAGCTTTGAGCTACTTCAGAAAAGTAGCTGATCATAGGTTGATCTAAGAATGCTATACACATTTACCAACGTTGAACAAAGTTAGGATTCACCAAGGAGCAATTTACCAAATCAGGACAGATTTAGGAATATAGTCTTATTGAAATGCCCAGAAATATGTTTGTTCAAGCATACAAAAGGCTTAAACATTTTAAATAACATGACAAAAGCAATTAAAACTGTAGGAAAATGGAGAGAATTATACCTTAATCGCTTGCATAAATGTAAAAATGAATTAGCAACTTGTTCACAGAATGAGAATTTGGTTTTTGGATGTCCATAAGTGAAACAAAGATTTAAAGATTGACCAATTAGTTTTGAGAGTTTGAAGTCTGATGTGAGGAAAACACTTTGTAACTGAGAAAATTCCAAATAAACTTATAAACTAGCTAAAGGGGCAAACTAAACAATACCTGTCATAAATCATTAGTATAAAACTGTGACAAAGCAAGATATAATTCACTGTGTTGTATAGACAAACAGTGAATAAAAAATAAGAGGACAAAAAAGGAAAAAAGTTCAACATGGCCATAATAGCCAATCAGCTAGATTCATGTTCAATAACAAATAAGTATCTAATCAGATATAAATGTTTTGCCCTTTAGTAGTAGCTTGTTTTTTGCTTTTTTATTGTTGACTGCTTTCTTATTCTATTAATAATACATAAGTCATGTTATCTGATTCTTTGTAATTCTATAAATGTCTGCATATGTCCCCTTAAAAAGATAAAAAATATAAACAAAACATTTACCTATAATAAACATAAAGAGCAATAAAATGTATTTTTCAATTGTAAATCAGATCAAGATGTTCCGGTTTGATCAAGAAATATTACCCCACCCTATTAAATGTTATTTCATACAGTCTTAAACACAGTTAAATCAATTTGGCTAGAATCTTAAAAATGCCTAAAATCTCCAATTTAATGGAAGCTATTATGCAGGACATATTTTTCAAATAATATAGTCATGCTGTAAAGTTGGATCAGATATCTGGCCAGCACATGTTTCCATCCTCTTGGTCCAATAAATGACAGCAGCAATATTTTGAAAACTGAAATAATCATAAATAATAATTTATTTTTCTTTCTTTTCCATAAAATAAGTTTCTGGCCTAAATAAAAATGAAATTTTTGATTTGGTCTTGTGATTCTTGTGGTCTAAAGTCCCTGCTCTAGACTTAACTATTATGTTGTTAAAAATGTATTGCATGTGATTAAACATTTAACAAAGATGCTTTATTCCCTGATCTGCAGCTGTTGCTCATTTTGGAACAGAAAATACATGTAAATGCATGAATTGAATTTGAATATGCAGCCTTAATTGTCTGGTCGATGCATTGGAAAATGTGGAAAATTTGAGATCATTTTGGTTTAACACCACACATCACCAAGGATAGCAGTAATGTAAGCAAAGAGTTGCCAGTTGACATAGGTGTATTGAGGCTGCAGCTTTACACATAAGGCAAGGAGGTCAGTCCATCAGCCTCTAATAACCATGCAGGTCCCATAGAATGGGAACAGTGACAGTGTTGACCCCCATGTTCACCCTTGTACCAAAAAAATTGAATCAAACTGTCTAGGAAATGTAATACATTAGAAAAAATCCCACTAAATGCAATCCATATTTTTTCCAGCTGGTTTATTTGCTAAAATAATCCCAGTTAGAGTGAGCAACAACAATCAAGAGCAGTAGGAATTTATTTAGTTCCACAGATTTAATCCAAAACGAGAGTGGAGCCATGCAAAGCTAAAGAAATGCATTATGATTAATGCACAATGCATAGAATGCATGAAAGGCAACCTATGACAGTAAGAAGTACAAAAAGCAGGTTACTAACATTCACCAGGAGCTTCATGGAGCCCAGAAACATTGTCATAGAAAGAGGCTCTCTGAAACGTCTGAATGTCTACAGCAACAGAGAGAGAAGACAGGCGTGAGAGAGAGAAAGAAAGTAGGCATGCATACACAAACACCCATTGTTCCTATTCCCTCAGGCACAAATTATTAGTGCATTGAGTAGATGTTAGAAAGAGGCCCGAAGAGTAAATGTTAGCCCGAATACTACCAACAGTTTAGGAGACCATCCTGAAGCAATTATTTAAGTAAGACAGGAACTCTTAAAAAAGCATTTAGATCTTTAGTGGAGACTAGACATTTACTGTCTAGTAGGAACTAATGAGATGATTGGAGAAAACAGAAAAAAACTGTCATAATATCAACAGAACAAGTTTGTGCACCTGAAGTCTTAGTAAGCTTCAAGCGACGAGAGACGTACCATCTTTCCAAAGCTCGGCCACAAATTTGTCCGTTGACTGGTGAAGCAGCGTAGCCACATTGTCATTCAGAGGATCCATGTTTTTCATTAGCCATTCATCAGCTTTATAGTCCACCTGTAGATTAGACATTTTTATTTTACCAGTTGCAAAAACAAACTTTTACCAAAGGGATTTTTATCCCCATTAAATATTATCAACAAAAACCTGAATGACAAAAATATCATTAGGCAAAAAACACTGTATTATGATTTATTTCTAAATTATTTTGTTAACTGAAAGATTTAAAAAAAATACCTTTAAATCAATATTTACTTTTCCATATATATAACTCCAGCTACTTCTGTGCTCTGTGGCAATACTTAAATGTGATTACATATTTTAATGTATAGCCCAGTAGGAGTGGTTTTAGTCTGTGATAATTCCTCTTAACTCTGTTTTTCCATATGTCTGCAACAATCATATCACCACTAGTTGGGATTACAGGATCAAAACTTTTACGTCAATACTAAAGTTCTGAGGATCGATTTTAAAGTTGGCAAACAATGGGAGCCGACCGTATTGTAACAAGATCATAGCAAGATGAAGAAGGCTAAGGAAAAACGAAAGACAACAGAAGACTGCGCTGCATTCACCATGTCTGACTTCTTCTGGTGCAGAAATGTACCGATATTTCAGTCTTTAGTATTGCCAAATATCAATATTAACCAGATACGATTTCAGCATGACTCATAAATACTTGTATTACTTTTGTATTGTGGAATGTTTGTGAAAGGCTTGATTACTGATTACTCAGAGAAAATTGTTTAAAAAAATGTAATGAACAAAAATTGGTCCATGTATTATTAATCAATGTGATACATAACAACATATCTCCAAAGAAAGAAGGATCTATAATTGAATAAAATAAATTTCAAGTTTTGCAATGGTGCCACGAATCAAACACTGTCTACTTGAACTGGAGTGAGGATACTGAAGATTTTAGATGTAGGCCTCATTACAACGCTTGTCTCACATCAATAACAAAAAAGCCAGATAAGATACTTTGAATGTTTTCAAACACTTTACAAACTCTTAGATATCTGTCTGTTTTAGTATCATATATGTAAGTAGCAAAAATTGGAACTTTTGGGGGCTAAGACAAGGACAAATCTGGTGTGTGTCCCATATGAGCAAAAGATTCAACAGTATGCCTGCTTACTGTGCATACAAGCCATGGTGGATAATGTCAATCCTGAACAGGAGTTAACAGACACGTTCAGCAACCTGAGAGGAAACTTTGCATGTGGGTTTAATCAGGACTCTTTAAAAAAAAAAAAACTATAATGTTCGCAGTTCCTTTCCTCTTCGGTATTGAAGTCATGCATGGTTTATTTAGTCACTTTCCGAGGTATTCCTGGATCCAGCTGTCTAACTGAATGAATCTAAATGCATATATGCAATTATGGATCTAGTCCAAGACTCCGTGCCCTCTCTGTGTTTCCAAATATGCGCAACATCGGAAACTCAAACATAAGTACAGCCTTCAACCTAATTAAACTACAGCTCTGGATGTAATACAATATTTTATGCCGTGAATGACAGGCGCCTGCTTAGGAATGTTGAGGAGGATCAGTGTAACTTTAACAGATTCCAGACTTCCAGAAAAAGGTGAAGGTAAAAAAAAAAAAGTATGTTATGTAACCAGCAGGCATCAAAAACCTGGTCTCATAGAGATCTGAACCAGATGTGGGCCTCCTGCAGCAACAACTGGGCCTTTGTTTTTACATTGTGACCCAGGTAAATACCCTATAAAAGAGATCTGGCTGGAAACAAGATTGAAAGGGTGGAAACATCTCCCTTTAGTGCAGACGGGGTTAAATCCATACAAATATTTATTCCTAAATCTGTTAAAAAGGGAGAAAGGTCTAAAAAACTGACATGTACATACCCTCCCTGCGTAGTGGATGATGCAGAAGTCTGCCTTGTCTTTTAGTTGCCGTGGTTTTTGAAACTTGCTGTGCGTGCCTAACTCCTGCAGCACTTTGTCCACAAATGTCTTGTCTGTGGCTTTTGGAAACCAGCACTCCTCGTCGAGCAAAGCCAGGATTCCTGGTGGATTATTCTGAAAACATATGCATCGTCAAAAGCTGGAAATCCCACAGGAAGCCGCGCAGCAAAGGGGTCCGCTGTCGCTCACTGACCGGCCTCTCAATGAGGTCGATGCACGGCTGCAGGTCAAGGCCGAAGTCGATGAAGCTCCACTCGATTCCCTCCCTCTGGTATTCCTCCTGCTCCAGGATGAACATGGTGTGGTTGAAGAGCTGCTGCAGCTTCTCGTTGGTATAGTTGATGCACAGCTGCTCAAAAGAGTTCAGCTAAACAATAGAGATAAGCAGAGGTCAAGTTAGTAAGTTTTCATACAACCGCTACCAATAACAGATGCTATATATTGTGGTTTGCTAAAAGTGTATTATTATTAAAGAATTAGGATCAAAACCTCAAAAATCTCAAAGCCTGCAATATCCAGGATGCCAATGAAGGAGGCGCCCTGTCGTTTGGTCCTGTCCAGGGCCTTGTTGATGCGGTGGACCAGCCAGCGGAACAGACGCTCATACGTCGCCTTGGCCAGGGCTTCAATGGCAAAGTCAGCCTTCATTAGGAAAGCAAAAACCACAGCATAAATAATGCATAACCCCAAGTGATCTGAGCACCGTTCAGGAATTCAAGCAGTGTTTCGGTCCGAGGAGAGCCGTAGATCTGTCTCACTATGAGGTCAGACGGTGGAATTCAAATGGGCCAATCAATCAGCCTGATGGTAGCAGACCTAACCAAACACATGTTATAGATTGGTGTCGACTGAACATGAATATAAAGATTTAATTTATAGAAAATCAGGAATTATTTTTATCAATGCAGTCTTTGGGTTACTGTAGTTCAGAGTGATCTTGCTCTGTCGCCACAAGCCACGCATAGGACAGAACAAGCATGTGTCCAAATGTGCTCTGCTCAGGTCATCTATTAGAAAAATACTAACATTGCACATTCTCTTAAACTCATATCTCCCACTTTGAAACACTAAAGTGTCAGAATTATGCTGTGAGAAAGCTTTTGTTCAAGGAAGCTGTCCAGAGCTGAGAAGAGGATGGATGCAGCTAAATGTTAGAGGCTGGAAAAAGAGGATAGTGAATGGTGGATTAAACACAAATGCAACCACAATTTTACAAAAAAACAATTAAAAAGCTTATATCATTTCTCTCCACCTATGTATGCACAGCCTTATGTTGGTCTATACCACAGATTTTCCTCAACCCTCACTGCTTACCTGCTCTTTCGTCTGAGCTTTCTGCACATAGTCTCGTCCCACTTTGATCCTCGGGGTGAGGATGGCTCGGGTAAACTCCATGACGTTCATGCCAAGCAGGTGGCAAAGCTTCTGCGCCGCTAAGAGAAGTTAAGCGCAAGTTGTAAGTTCGTTACTGTGTGAACGTAGATTTTCACCAGCAGTTAAAATAGAAAACATTAGATTTATATTGCACCATGGCTGCTGGTTACATTTTCCCTTGATGATGGGTTAAAACGTAACACTGAGAGCTTTGTGATAAGTCAGGTACTTGATGATGAATGGCTAGTCACATAAAAGTCAAGTACTTTCTGCATTTAGTCTAGAGAGCGACAAAATGTTTGTTGTAGCCAGTAATTCTCTATATTAGATTAGATTATACTGTTGTTTGCCAGTCCAATTTAGCCTACAAGGTCACCAGATGGCTTAAAATTAAAAATTTAAAACAGCAAGAGATCTGATGAATCTGCATAGAGAATAGTGAGGATTTCAATTAAGTTCCCTAATGGTTCCTAGAAAGAAAAGCATGGTAGAGATCTGCCTAAAGCTCACCTGTGTTCTCAGGCATTGAGGCTTGATCGGTATTTCTCTCCTTTTTGAAGACAACATTGCCAAACTGCAGCACGGCAGAGACCACCTTTAACATGCCTGGTGAAATCAAAGCGAAATTCTTCAAACCAAAGGGGGATATAATGTAGTATAGACAGTATAACCGAAGACAAAACAGCAATTGCTAATGGGACGCAGACATGGATAGAACATCTGCCAGCGGCACTTACAGACGATCTCATCGTGGTTAAAACCCATTATGTGCATAGCCTCCATTGTCTCCTGGAAATTATCCTTGTCTTGCTGGCCCGGTATGGGAATGTTACCATTCGACAAGAACCTGTAGCTGTTGAATCCCTCAAGAAGGAGATCCGCTGAAAAGAAAGTAAATAAGTGTAAGAGTAATTAAAATACGGTTTAACCACAAATTAATGTTTCATTCATTTCGGAATGACGTATATACATTTATAGAGCACTGATTCCCTATTCCTCTTTATCATTTTAATTACTTAATGATTGGGTCCAGGGAGAATTACATACAGTAGCTAAGTTTGTACCCAGCGCTGTCTAAATATCTTCTGCATTGTCCTGAAACAATGTGTTTACAGAGCGAATTAAAAGCAAACAAGTTAGAAAAGGGAGTTGCATTTGTTGTAATCCGAAGTTCTGTTTTTTTGTTTTTTTTGTGCTTTGCCTCTTGCCGGCACATGAAGAAAATATTTCTGTAAAAGCCTTAATGCTAACAGCCTCTTGGAGCGGACAGACACTCACTTCGAACATGCTCCCCAGCTCCTGCCAACAGGCGGTAGAAAACGTGGAAAGTCCTCTCCTCCTTCGCCTGTCTGATTGCTCTTGACTTTTCTAGAAGATCTGTCGGCCAAAGTTAAGGACTGATGGGGAAATCTTAATCTGAACACGTAAACTCCCTTCAGGAAGGAAATGCTTAAAACGGTTTGTAGACGCATTCATATCTGCTGAATAACTTTAATTTTGAAGATATTGCCTAATTCCTTCAAAGAAAAACCAGAATAACTTATTTCCTTTAGTTGGGTCTTTAGACTAAAGCATATTCATGAGATGGAACGACATAATCGAGGGTCATTGAACAAAAACTAAGAATCTGTGGCAAGATCTACAATTCGATGTCTACTTAGACACTCTATGCATTCAAACAGTTTGACCTATTTTGTCACAGGGGACGAATACAAATGCAAGTCACACTTATATCGTGAAAATCCTGAATGCTTTTTCTTCCACCTCACAATTATGAGCTACTTTGTTTAAGGTCATAAAAATCTGAATAAAACAGACAAAGGTTGAAGTTCAAGGGTAATGAAAACATTTACATAGCACACTTTGAAATGAAAAAAATATAATAAATATATCTTTACTGTGCTGCAGCAAAAATTAACAAATTTTATATTTCCCCTACCAAGCAAGAATTTAAGTAAATAAAGACAAACAAAAACTGGTTGACTAGCATGCAGGAGGAGAATCACATAATGAGATGAACGCATGTTTCGTTGGTTTGTATCCCAGCAAGCCTTCGATGGGCTCTTGTTTCAAACAGTGATTTATCGTTCAGCATCCTTCAAGCAGACCTGGAATCAAGGATACAGGTTTCAATATTGGCCCCAACGATGTAGCCTGTAACGTCAAAGTTGATTCTGATGAACTTCCCCTGTAGAACGAGACATGTGCAACTTAATATTGCGAAACAAACATGAAACATCCATATTAAATAGCTATATAGCTTCATATGTTTTCAGCCTTCTTTCATTCACCTACATTTGTTCCTCCCTCAGCTTTATTTTACATACCCCCACAAAAATGCAGTGAGGAACCTAAATGCCCATATTAGGAAGTGAAAGGTTAACATGTCGAACTGGAATCTGAGGCATGTCTGTGGTTTCCCCACAGCAAATGTGTTTAGGTCTGTGGGAACGTGTGGCCCTTATGTCTCCAAGTCCTCCCTGCTGTTCATCAGACCCACCAGTGATTAATGTGGAACTGACCACCAGGGTAATTCATTCTGACCACATGGTTTACTTAGTCACAAAGAAATGCTAAGTGCTTGTAAGTGAACATTGTTTTGATTACTGTGCACAAAACCAGATTAGATTAACCTTGCAGAACCTTAAAAACTCAAAAAGTGGTCATTCATATTCAAAAACAAGCAGAAAATAATTCTACACCAAGTTTTATTTAACAGATCTATGACAGCTGTCATTGTTATGATATTTTACGATATTCGTATTTGATTCCTTTTATCTGAAAAGCTGTAATTGAAACTGCTCAGTAAAGACCAACAGTTTGATTTAGAATATATGAGTTTTCTTTCTGCTAACAGAATATTGACAGTTAAAATTCACAACGTTTTTTTTCTTCTTATTCAAATACCAAACGAAAGTTTAAGACTACGGTGCTGGGAAAGTTATCTTTTGACCTCAAAGAGTTTTAGCACATTGCCAAATAAATATAAGCAAACTTCCAATGGAAATGTGCAAAAATATAAACAGATGTCAACTCTTTAAAAGGATAGATAGAAGGTTTATTCTTATAAGGCTAACACCAAAATTTTATCAAATCTGTCTAATACTTTTGTAATCAGAATGATTTAAAACTGCTGCAGGCTTTTTTAAAGCTTTTGTAACCGAGTGCTGTCAGCCAGAGCAGAAAAACCTGAAAAACATGTGTTCTTGTACTGCAAAATAATAGTTTAAAACATAGATGTAAAGTAGAAACCTTTATATTTAAGCCCCATAAAAAAAGCTTAGACTTACTTCATGTGAATCAATAACATGTTGACAGCCAATAAAAAAGGCTTACTTAGACAAACTGAACAAAAACAGGTTCAGTTACACTCCCAATAAACATATTCCAAGCTAAAGATAAATAAAAATAAATAAATAAATGATCATGTGGGTGTTAAAATTTAATTTTCTCCCTGAATGTTTTTGTAACAAGAAAATGTTTACACAGACGGATCATTTAAACTTACAAAGCGCGATGAGTTGTCATTTTTCACCGTCTTGGCATTGCCGAACGACTCAAGGATTGGATTGGCTTGCAGCAGCTGACGTTCCAACTCCCCCTGTGAACATTTAAATAGTTACTGTTTCCGATTCCCTTCCTGGGGTTTTTTTATCGCTGCTTTTCACATCTTTGTCTTTTCGTTCCAAAAAAAACACGAGTAGGCGAGGGAAAATAAATATTTCGTGACAGCAGAAAGAGAAAAATGAAGCCAAGGCCATGTGTTTACCTACACTACATCAAGGCTCTGTCGTAGTTACCTAAATGAACTTCTGAACAGTGTTGTTTTTATCAAGGGAATTTAACACGTTTCAGGGGCCAAGACAAACAGACTTAAGAAACCTTGTTGTACCAAAGTCACGAAACAAAGGTGGTACTCTAAATGTTCTATAGAGAGAGGCTTCTCTGGATTAATATGTGAGAACAGTCTTCCAGTCCACACATTCCTCTGGTTGTAATCATATGAACTGTATTGTTGTTATGTATCCAGCATAAAGATAGTCAGAGTCACATTAGAATACTACTTCTATTTCCTAAAACTATTGTTAAACGTAATTAAATCTTCAGTAATAAGACAGAAAAATATCCTTCAAGCCTGCAGGTACTCCTCTGTGAAGGCTTTTCTGATCAGAAGGGTTCACTGTGGTTTCCCCATGTGTTTTTAAAGCTATATACTTTTGTTGCATGTTTCTCTGTGTTGCCATCCAATTGTCATACAAATGTTAGCCAATTTAAATAGTTTAGGAGCGAAAAAAACATCCAAAACAAACTGTAATTTCATTAGATGTGTTACATTATTTTTGGCTTTAATAAACAGGAAGTAGTACAAGTTAGCTAGTAAGCTAGCAAGTTAGCTATATCAGAATGTATTGGGTAAATATGTTTCCACCTTCCCTGTAGCACACTATAATTTTTTTTAAAGGCAAAACAGCTTCAACCAAGCATAAAAACTATTTCTTGCCAAATTCAGCAATGTAATTTGAGTTATGTCATTTCCATCAACCTTTTCTGATTCATTTGTTCTTTTTTTTTATTCCAACCTAATTCTGGATCTGCTTCGATCTTGAGGTCATTCCTCTTTCAGACATTTTTGCAATCTTCCGAACTAGAAAATTGGAATATTATACTAGAAAAATGGTCAATTATTGTGAGGAAACATACAATACTGCTTAATAGGTAGATATGAGACATACCACCAGAGTAAGGCAGTTATACTGTTATTTATGTAAAAGGATTTAACATTTCGTGTCTTTTGGAAATATTCCAATCAAAAAAATAAAAAATTTCTGGGCAAATCTAAATTTTCCTTAACTGGTAATCAAAGAGCAACAAATATATGCTTCTAGAAATATGTTGCCAATAACCTATTTCACTAATGAAGATTGAGAGCAAGAATTCTGCTTGTCTAAAAGAAGTCTTCTCTTCTTCTGAACCCTCCTGGCCTCATTTCTGTAATTCCTACTGCACTATTTTCTTTCTATCAATCCCCACATTCTTTTTGCTTGTGCACAGCGGGTTTTGCTGTAATGCAAAGCAGAAGGAATTCTGCATTATGGAGTTCGGTGTGGACAGTGCAGCTTAGCCAAGGACCCACAGAGGCACTAAGGTACATCATTTAACCCCTGGCTACTGGATCTCACCTTAATAAGCGAGCACTCAGACTGTCTGAGCAAAATGTTTTAGTTTGAAGGAAGCCTAAAGAGTCCCTCTGCATCTGTAGTTATTAGATTTGCTAACATTAGGTTTTGATTCAGTGGGAAAATTAAAACAACAAGAGCAGAGACCATGCAAAAGGTGAGCAAGAAAATAGTTTGCTTAAAAAAATAAAACTAATAATTTAAAAGCAGGGCGTGGAAAGGTGTCGGTGGGCTTCTTTATTAAAAAAGAAAAACATTAAGATATAATATCCAGTAACACTCAATAACAATAGTTTAAATTGATCTCACACTACAGGCATGCACTTATAAAAGAACAACATAAAAACATGCATAAATACGCTTGTATGAATAATACTAAAGAAAATGAAGAAGCTGGAGGAGACTTGTTTGGTGCGGCTACCATCTGATCTGCACTTCTCAACACAAAGATACACAGACTCAGGCTCCATTGGAACGTAATAGAGAGTTTTTATCGACTGACGTGGTTTTAATAAAACCTTCATTTCAAACCGTTTAAATTAACCAGAAACGACTGATTAAACATTGTTTTATGGTCAGGAGCCTGCTGAGTTAATGGAGGATTCACTTTATTCCCGGAGAACAATGTGAGATGACTGGGCCAGCACAAACAAATACCTCATTAGATCACAGCTAACATTAGTCTGTCCGCATCATTATGGAAAAGCCAGATATTTAAAGAGGAAGGCATGCAGATCAGTACAAACATCAAAATAGACGACACCCTCGTCGGGAGATCCACTTGCCTGTAGCTTGAATGCTTTGGGAGAATCGGGCTGTTCGTTATGGATAAACAAATGCATGTGTTAAAAGGTGAAGTGCTCACATCCCCCACAAGCAACAGAAAACCAATTAGTCTGGCTCTGCTATCACAGAGAAGCGCAGCCTGGTAGGAATCATGAGCGATTTCATGGCAGCTGCTAATTGTAACACCAAAAAGAAATAAAAATCAGAGCATGAATGATTACTCTAACATTACGTTAGCTTGTAAAATGATACACGCTAAGCTAGCACCATGCTTGAGCTTATTAGCTACCATCTTACGTTCAACATTTTATCACTAGAAGCAAAAGCAGGACAATCTTTTCATTCTCTGTTTTAGGTTAATCACTGACAACAATAATGATCACTTAGAAATATTGACACAAACCAACTTATCGACCCCGGCAAAAATGAGTAAAAGGTACATTAATAAAGTTCGATTTGACAATAAAATGTAATAAGAGGATTCAAAATTCAATGGGAAAAATAATAAAATAACGTGTAGGTAGCGTATTTCTGGTATTTTTAAAACTGTTGACTACTAAATGACTCCGAATAATTGCTAAGAGGGTTTAGTAACCCAAAGATTACACCATTTGGTAAAGATAGTAAGCTTTGGAGTTTTTTCTACCTCCCTTACCATCCTGCTTAATATGCCTAGTGTTAAGATAAATCTGAGTTCCACACAAAAGCTAAAAGAAAGAAAAACCGGATCCTTGTTGAGCTTAAAGCCCAGAGGTTTAAAAAAATGGGTCTTTGGGTGATATCATATTTAAACCCCTGGGAAACAGGAAGTCCTTGGTTACTAGTTTAGAACTCCTTGGAAATTCTGATTGACCTTAAAATTTAAAATCTACTTTTAAAAACAGCTTTACGTATAATTATTTAAAAATTGCAGGGGGCTATGCCACTGGTGATTACAATTTTACAGTGCCAGAATATGCTACAGTTTTAACAGATGACTTTTTTCAAGGCTTTATAAGATAACTAATTTAACTTCATTTGTTCAATACTTAGTTTGTAAGAAATGTTTTCTGGAAAGGGGGAGAAAAGAATCAGGGGACAGAGTAGGGGAAATGTAGGCAGCAAGGCTTACGGGAATGTTGTGGTCTTTGTGTCCTTTGTGTGAGGAGGCAACATGGGCCAGGTACTGGATGACCTTCTTTGTGTTTTCAGTCTTGCCAGCTCCTGATTCACCGCTAAAAATAAGGGATTGTACAAAAACAAGTAGATAAAAACATATCTAATAAAGGTTGGGTTAAAGAAACAAGAGCAGAATTTTTATTACTGATGTGCATTTGTATAAATCGTCCAAAGATTTGCTAATTGCAAACAAAACATTGGAAAACCATGAAAAAAATCTCCCCTTCACGATTACTACTGTGGTGACTGGACCCAAACCAAAGTCATTAGGATTTTTATATATATCCCTTGTTTGTCGGTGTTTGACTGCAGAATGCTGTGGTCTGCTGAGCCTTTCTCTTAAGTTTCCAGGCTTTGCTTTAGTGTTGTCTTTAATGATAGCCGTGTACAGGCAGGGCCTTCCACAGTTCCCACAATCGGGTCTCAGAACCAACAACAAAACCAGGGCCAGCAACACTATATCTAGCTTCATACCAGTGGTTTTAGTGGAGCTGGTTATTACCTCTACTGGGGTTTTAGATGCTTCACTGGAATCTGAGGGGCGAGTCCTCGAATGCAGAACACAGGCGTTAAGATGTAGGTCGGATTAGGCATCATTCTGCATTTTGTTTAACGTTTAAAAGCAACAAAGTTTTACAGTGAAGTTAGTGGAATACCTCAAGGAAACAAATCACTGATTAATGTGAATACTGCACTTATTGTTTTCCTTTAAGAAACTCTCTCAGTTAAGTTTTTCTGTCTTTTTGAGTTAATGCTGTTTCAAACCAAAAACATGCTGATATTATTACTTAAAGAGGACATTGTTGAACAATTTGCAACAAATAAACTAAAACACTCTAATTAAACAAGCTTATCTTTAATGGAAAACAGAAGCTACAACATTGTGCTTCACAAAGTTTACTTATTTTATGCTTTTTACAGCAAATATTAATGGAATTTAAATAGTATGCCATTGTTTGATTTTTTTTATTCCTAATAATTACACAAATAAAATAAATTCATCAAAATGTAACTAATTAAACTTTAGAAAACGTGGAAAGGACTAAACTTACAGAAAAAGCATCAAACTTTCATATACTTTTATATACGGTCCTGTAAAAACTGCACATTTTTCAGGCTTGCGCTAAAGCCGTCTTTCTACAGTTTGTTTCGAGAAAGTGAAGGCTAGCAAGCCGGGCAATACATGACGCTGTATAAATAACTGTACCACATTTATTGTTGGGGAAGAAACATCAGCAATATCCTTTACAATGTCTATGATATGCCTATCTTAAAAAACTTTATCCTAGCTAGTAAGCTAATGTAATGGTAGCTGCAGTTTGGAATTATAATATTAGATAACTGGAGACTTACCAAAATTACTTGCTATGTGAGGAGAAGGTGTGAGAGTGATTAACACAACTGGCTATGATTGGTTGTGTCTGACTAGGACCAGTGGTTTTCTGCAGACAGCAGTAGGACTAGCCATACAGGGGAGCCAGAAGAGCTTTTTTTCCCGCAAAATATGTGTCATATCCTACTGTCATGAATTAATGACTTTAAGTCCTGACAGTAGTTTTAAAGTTTCAAAAATATCTAAAAAAAATGTTATAACAGGAATCTAATGAAACTTTCATTCGATGCATTGTTAAGAACAGGACAGGGTAGCTGTGTCAACCGGTGATAAAATACTTTTTGGAAAAAGATACTGCAGTTCTTGTAGAAGATTAGTTGGCTCTCCTGACTGGTCAACAATGAAGTCAGACATCATTGGTCTTAGAACAAGTGTAGCAAATCAAAATTATTACCAGCAACAACGGGTGTTATTTTCAGCTTGGGTTTGATGTCACTGCCAACTCATGGCAGGCTAAAAGATAGTGCCACTTAATTACCCACTGATGTAGCAGATGAGGGCAGGCTACCAAACCACACTCATGAGTCCCTCAGTATTTGGCAGAACCGCACTACAGCCCTACATCCGCAAAGAAAGCTATTTGTAAGTACACTTTAAATAAAACACAGCAGGATGATGGGGGCTGGGCAGCTTGCTAAGAGTAAGAGAGGCATATAGGAAGATGGAAAAGTTCTTTACGGAGATAAAAGTAATACAGAAACCACTTTAAAAAGAACAAATACAATCCCAGGGTTCAGCTTTTATAAAAGACTCTTCCTATGGCAGCTAATGTTACAAATATTCCAGGACATGAAGTGAGACCAGAAGGGAAGCGTATAGAGCGATAAATAATCTCAATCTTTTTAACAGCCTACAGAGCAGCACCAGAACAAGAACTGCTTAGGAAACAAAGTTCCCACCTTATGCACAGAGTAAAAGAAAGAACAGAGCAGTACTTACGTGCAAAGGATCGACTGGTCCTCTCGATCTGTTTAAAGAAATAGGAAAACTTTCAGTGTCTTGTGCTTTATCCACAACAAAAACAAATATGTTCTATACTGATCAAGCTTTTGAACCCAATTGTTCACTTTTCTTAACACCTAGATAGTAGCAAGACAGCAGAAATATTAGCTATTCTTAAACAGATTTGTTTTATATTTCTGAATAATGCACAATAATACAGGGTATGTTTTACAGCCATCCCTAAGCCTGGCACAGCAAGACTAACAGGTCAAAGCTATGCAGTGTGATGACCCTAACCTGACTTCCAGAGGAGTAACCAAAGCTAAAACAGCTTTGACTATAGATCTCAAGGATTCAAGGATTCTTTATTATCATTCTACATACATGATGGTACATGAAGTGGAACGAAATTACGTACTCACGGTACTATTCCACCCAAGAGCTAATATTAAAATAGATAAAATAAGTTAAAAAAAAAAAAATAAAAAAAAAAACCCGATCTCATTCCAAGTCCAGATGACAGGTTTAGTGTTGCCCCCTATAAAGGGCAAACTCTCAAGTTTAAAAAGCCTTCGAAGCCACTGAAGTAAAATTTAAAGACAACATTCAACAAGGACTCGACATGTTTGATATGTACAACCTACTTTCCTCATGTCACCACAATCAGTGGTCACACTGACCAAGATGGTGAAAACATTTGTTTTATATGACTAAATTGTCTCCAATTGTTCGACTTTGTTTCAGGTTTGGTTAATTGACACATTGGCAATTAAAAGATTCAAATGTAATAGTGAATAAAGCTCTACTTTATTATTGTTTTATCAGGTAAAACTGTCTATTTAATTAATTTAAACATACACATTAAGTATTTTTGTTCCTTTTGTCATCTATATCCTCCTGTTTCAACACCCATGCTATGAGGTGAAAAGCTTCTTCATTGTATAGATTGCAACACCTGAAGATCAAAAAGGATTAGTAAAAACGTCAAACTGCTTTGCTAAAAATAGAAAATGTATATAATTTTAGATACATGAGGTCTTGATCAGTAAATTTTTAAATAATCAGCTGCTGTGTTTGGTGTACCTAACTTGTTTAAATGTACAGCCAGTTTTAGGTCTGCATCCAAAACTGTAGAGGCTCTGGACAATATCTTGGTAATCTAACAAATCTTAGTTTTCTGTAACAATATGCGTTTTTCACCTGATTGCAATCGCTACACCTCCCTATCTGTGTCATTTTTCCTTTCCTGTGTGCCAAGTTTAGATATCCCAGCTGTAACAAATATTAGCAGAAACACTAGTCATTCAATTATGTGACAGTCAAAGCAAAGGAATTTGATTTTTCCCTTTGTTTGCAGGATTTCTTATTTAATTGAAAATCTTCCATATGCTAAATCAACAAGTCATATCAAAGCAGAGAATAAACATGCTAACATTATCCTAGCATTTAAAAAACAGTTCAGAGTTTATTAAAGAGACAGTAGCTGTTTGTGTGAAGTCAGATATATCAAAAAGTAATGAACATTTAAAATAGCATGTTCTTAATTACGATACCCCCATCCCACACAAGGTCCACTCTATTGAAGTGACAGTTAGGAAAAAATATTGATCGCTGACAATAAATATAAATTACTGCGACCACTACAGAGTCACTGGTGAGTGATAATTTTATTCTTTCATATCCATTCACAAACATGCACACACTATTAAACAGATACACAGATTGATAGGCAATTTAGGAATAAGTGCCTTGCTTTGGGGAACATTGACCAGTTAAGGTTGGAACTCCCAACTTTTAGATTGTAAGATGACTATTCTTCCAACTGAGACAGCCACCCGAATCTTTTATTCCCTATGGATCTCATTCATTGTATGAAACTAACTTGGATCTGTTTTTGTTTTGGACAGTTATGAGGCTGCCTAGTAAAATACCACATAATTAGTGCCTTCTTTTCGCCATGTTACTTTTGTTTGCTGAGTTCACAAAACTGCAATCATAGTAACATACATTAGGCTTGACTATAAAAGAATAATGAAAATAAATGTAAGAATTTCATATAAGGGATGGCTTTAGTGACTGACTCAGAAAATACATAAAAACTGTCTACAATCTCTGCAGTATTTGAAAGATTCTGTTATGATTTATTTATTTTTTTGTAACATGATCTCGACAAATATCAAATGTTATGGGAAGGATGCTTAAATATGTAAATTTTAAATGCCTCTATGGTAAAACATTTTATTAATAAAGCACTTTGCTGACAGGTTTTAGGCTGAGCTGTAAACTTCTAATCAAATAGATGTCTGCCTGAAAGCATTCAGAAGTGATTGGGTTACCAGAACTGGCAGCTCCACAGATATTTCCTCACAGCTTCCTGTTGTCAGTCAGTTACTCAGTTTACTTATGTGTCTCAGAGAGCTTTACTAAGTTATCGTTCACCAGAAAGATTACCTTTAGTTCGTACACTTATGTGTCAGCTTCTAGCATGTACATAATGTTCATAACAAATGAACGTGCCTGACTGTCTACATCTGCAGATTATTAGATTAGAACTTATTTACATATACATTGAGTGAGTGTAAATCTAACCCAGAGAAGTTGAAACATCTGCAACAATACTAAAAACAAAATATTCACGCTTGTCTTATGAATGATGAATGAGCTGCTTGTTTAAAGAAGGGGCAAGTCTCTTGATAATCAGTCAAGGCTTGATTACTTTTCCTGTTCCTATTTTATACTAAGCTCTCTACAGACCTGAGGTCTATCATATGTACCAAAGGCAGATTTTCAAAAAGGCACGAACCCCGCTGGAAAATTACACGCGAGACTGCCAAACACACCATGAATATTGTATTCAAACACACACTCACTGCACAGCTTCTGAGCTTCATCACCTAGGAATCACATGATTAAACGGAGGAGATATTTATTGATTGACCTCATAGTCTGACCTCATAGTCTGACACTAACAATGTTCAAATGATGATGAAAAAGCTCATTCTTCAGTCTGTGAGAATAAAATCCCAAATTTATTTGTTCAGCTCCTGATTCTGTGCTCACGGACTTAAATGAGAGTATTATTTGGGTCCATTTCTAAAAACCCATGTATAATACCCACTATTTCTACTTTCTAAACTACTACTCAGTGTTAGTCATAACCTATTGGTACATAGTTTAGTAATTAACTGTTTAATTACAGTTTTGTAGATAAATATCGTTTAAACTTTTATTTCTTTTTCAAAAAAAACTTCAATTAGGAGGAAATGGTCCATGAAAACAACCATTAATTTGTATATGTTTTATATGTTGTGTGCATCCCATCTGTTCTGGCTCTTTAAATTAGGACTATATAGTATTAGAAAATCTACAAATGGGGATATTATGTTGTGATGTGATGATATTAGTTCCAAAATATCCCTGTTTTGTTATATCCTCTGTGTGTTGAAAATAAATTTCCCAAGAATTGTGACATTCATTTTCAAAGCTCCAACCTTAATTTCTTTTTTGTCTTAAGTATTCATAGATTTTTTTTCATGATTAGGGGATGTTGTGTATAACCCACACCAATATATCCCAAACTGTAAGCCAAAATGTTGAGTTTAGGTTGGGACACACTCTGGACTGGTTATAAATCCACCACAACCCCAAAACAGCCATTCTATGTTTATTGTGATCGTCCTCCTGAATGTAAACCTCTAGTAGTATTAGTCAGATTTTCTTCCGGTTTTCCCCTTTGTTTGGATCCATAAGCTTCCTTTCCAGTAGGTTACTTCTGCCTCACTAAATCTTTTCTCCTTTTGTGTTTAATCTTTTCCTCAGTTGCTCTCAATTTTGTCCCAACGAATGCTCCAAAGAAAGATTATTCCCATACCTACAGCCCAGACTGAAGAGATTAGAAACATGATTTATTTTAGGAACAGATGATTTTCATCCGACTACTCTTCTTACTTTTAGCTGCTTCTATTACTTCCTCTACAACTCGCAGAAAACTATCCTTAGGATAAAAAGAAACGGATGAACTTTAAAAACAAAGTTGCTGATATGAAACTGATGCTGTGACATAACACATTGTAGTAGTAACGTTTTTTTTATACAACTTTATATAATGTACAGTATTTCCGGATGCACAGAGTATGTCACTCCATGTAAAGCTTAGTGTCTCAAACATGCAAACATCTATTTTTATGGCATTTTTTGCTAAATAAAGTTTCATTGTCTGCTTATAATGTAATTAAACCCCCATTCCTGAAATTATTGAAGTTCCCTGATATGCCCTACTCTCCGCAAAACCTTTAATAATTTTTTTCAATTATAAACTCTGACCTTGCTGAGACTTAGAAACAATGTCCATATCTGTAGAGATCTGCTCTCACATTCCACAGTACAATCCTTGCATGGACCTATCTTCATAACACAGAGGTAATGTCCTTGGCAAAAGGAACCTCTTTAAAAAATCAAAAACTGCAAATTAATATTTTTTCAGCTCATGAATCTCATTGTCCTTCTAAATTGTACAGATTTTCTAAGCAATAATAACAAATTAAAATGTTTGGCCGTTGGTTGTGTTAATTATACATGATTTGCTCTAAATGTAGTAATTTTCTTAATTTGTTGCTAAAAACCATGACGTTAGTTGATTTGATCTTCAAATTCTGGGCAGCCCCAGATCGTAGGTCCAGAACAGTAAATCTCTTGACTATGAAAGCCTTAAAGATTCAAAACCACAGCCACAAAAAAACATTGCCCACATGTCCAGCCGAAACCAGATAGTCTTCGACGAAAACATTTCTGCCACATTCATTCATTTACCGTCAATAATGCTAATAAAATTTGGATTACAATTATCACAAGGAAGTTTGGAGGAAGCTAAAACCCTGATATTAGAAAAACACTAACAGTTGTTTCTAGCTGGAAAAGTCAAGATCTATTTTGCGCTAACACATATGAGGTTCAACAAAACGAGAAAAAAAAGCAATTTTATGCTTGACAGCTATAAAACAAGGTGATAAAGAACGTTGACTTCACAATATGACGTTTAGCCTCTTTGGGGATCCTGGCAGTTGGACGCACTACTGTTATTCCACAACTAAGGTCAAACTCTTGGCGCAGTTTGCTTTAAAAAAAAAGTCATAAAACGCAGCAGCACACAGTGAAAATGCAACGGCATTGGCGTCATGGCAACATCCTTACACACATGGGAAATCCCGAGCACAGGGCCACGGCTGCTCTTACATATAAAGTATTGTATTTCGTCAGAATTATCACCGACACACACATTTTAACTTCCCAATCACAGTAAAATACGACAACTGTTTTAGCATAAAAGGTACAATAAAAACAGCTCCCTGGTCGCTCATAAAGGCTTAGCGGTACAACAGAGTCCACAGCTACCTAAAACCAGATGAGCAAAGTGAGTGTGAGCGAGGGTGAGACAGAGCTCATTCACATTCCCAGACAGGCGGAGTGGTGATCTGGGAAGTATCATGGTCAGTGGAGACCTGGAGAGTATAAATGTCACATTAAATCTGAACAACTGCTATGACATCCACCATGTTTGTAGTGATTAGGTGAACACATCATGTTGCACATGTGGCTTGATAATAAAATAAAAACAAACTACCACAAGAAAAAAAAATAGGTAAAAAGGGAAAAGGTTTCAATAAGGGTCTGCTAATTTATTAAGCTCAGGATTGTCTCCTGAACCTACATTAATGTTTAAACCCTGCTGGATGTGTGAAATGTGTGGAAAAAAAGTAACTTAATTCTAAAGACAATCATAAAACAGCTAATCTTATAAACCATATTCAGATTTCCCCCGTCACTGTTCTGACTGTCCTACCATAAAGACTACTACCTTTATATTATGTTTTATAACAGCAAGAGACAATACTGATGTAAGTTTATCCTTGACACTGGGGGTGAGCATCTACATCTCCCATACTCAAATCGCGGCCTACGGGCCTTTTGTGGCCCTTTTGGTATCTATTAATGGCCCACGAGCTGTTTTGAACGTTTTTAAAAATTATTTTAAAAAATAATAATAATTCCAGCGCGCTCTTATTTTGAAAATGCAGCTGGCGATCTCAATACGAGGCTGTATGGCGTGATTTTTGTGCCACCAGGTTTGCGGGCACAGAGCTATCTGAAGGAGCAATAATTGTGAGCATGTGCGTATAAATCTCAGGTGCGCGCGCTCATAGGTGCTCGGACACGCTCTCAACTCTGACAAACTACTCGCTCGCCCGCTCAGCTCACTCTGCTGTCAGTTGCGACACAGAGCCGAGCGCGAGCAGAGTGAGCTGAGCGAGCGAGCAGTTTGTCAGAGTTGAGCGCGTGTCCGAGCACCTATGAGCGCGCGCACGCACCTGAGATTCATACGCACACGCTCACAATTATTGCTCCTTCATATGGCAAAGATAAACAGCAACCCTCCCAAACTCGAGACAGTCACTCTCAGCAGCAGCCACACGTGTACCGACCGGAGCAGTAATGGCCTGCTCGAAATTTGATCCAAAAGAAAACTGGACCGGAAAACCGCCAGTTCCAACCAGAGTGGACAGAAAGTGAATATCCTTACAATGTTCAAATATGAACATAATTAAAAATCAGTACCGGAGCGAGCACATGCATCAGTGTGTCTCCCTGTCAATCACACCATTTAAGCCTAGGTTTGAAACATTGGCCAAAGAAACAAGAGGCCATTTCTCCCATTAAAGGGGACATGTGAGAAATGTGAAATAGTTCATGAGATGCATAGTTTGTTAAACAAACCACAAGAAATGGGCTGTCTAAAGGCTATTTTTTATTTTTTTGGGGATCTTGAACAGGGTTATGTTTGGTTTTATTTAGTTATTTATTTTAACATATGCCCAAATTAAAATTATAATTTTATTTTAGGTAATATTTTTGTTTTTAATGAATAGGAAGTGTTATGTTATCAAATATGTTATAAATGTTATATTGTTATGATACGCTGTCATACACGTTCCCAATAAATGGCCCATTGAGTCACTGAAAAAAAAGAAGTGGCCCCTCATCATTTCTATTTGAGTACCCCTGATCTATATGGTTTATGGTTCTTCAATATCCTGCATTTCTTGTAATGATAAAAATTTTGAAATATTGTCACGACGATAAATTAAGATTACTGATGTTTGAAAACTCCACAAAGTGGCATGTTACTTTTACCAAATCTTTAATTACATTAGAGCAGGAGCCAGCAACCCTTTCAAACTAAAGTGTCACTCTCCCCCACTGCTACAAAATAAAATTTGTTTAGAGTCCCAAAACAATATAAAACTTAGTATGTTGTATAGAAAATGTTTTATTTAGAAAGCTAATGAAATTTGATTAAATTATATTCTTAATTTCAGATTTTGCAAAATAAATCCTACAAAAATCACATTTTTGTAAATAAGGCTGAATGAGCTCTTTCCTTAAATAAAAGTCTTATATTATAGTGGCCATGTAATAGCCACAAAAATGAGCCTATATTTTGTTTAAATACAGAAGTAACACAATGCAAACATCCACTGACAAAAAAAAAAAGTTAAGTAAAAATACATGGAGTATGTAAAGTATATCTGGCTCAGCTTGTGCATCGACACATCTTTTCATCAACGTAATGTTCATTTACAGCCAGTGAGCAACTTAAAAAATCAGCTACAATAACGGTAACACTGTTGACTCAGCTGTCAATTAGGCCCTCACACGGAACTGGAACAGAAAGCCAGCAGGCTCCACAGAGGCGAGTGGACCAATATGCCTCAGTGTCTCAGCTGGAATCTGAATGGTCCATGTTTAAATCCCTGCAGAGAGACGTCACTGGTACGAAACAGGCGTCGCTTTCAGCAGGTCAGTGGTGCAAGAAAAAAATTTTAATCTCAATCATAGGAAATACGGGGAGGAGTTTTGGGTCTTTGTGTCTAATTTCAGTGCTTTGTGATCCAAAGGCGACAAAACCTGTGCAGTAGCATTCTAATATACGATGGAGTACAACGGTGCACCCTTTTCACACGTCAGCAAATGAATGAGAGGCTGCAGAAAGTCCAACTGACATTTGCAGGTTGCTCCCTTGTGGAAGTGAATATTTATCAGGAGAGTGAAGAGTGCAGGCAGAGAGGGGGGTGTGGTGGGAAGATATCCGATAACAGAATGAAGAGGGGAAAATGGAGATATCAGAGAGGAACAGCTCAGACTGGCACAATTCAGTAACAAAGAAAAAACAGAGAAGAAGAAAACTGAAAACAAAAAACCCATATGGGCAACTCATCAGCAGACATGTTTGCACATACATGTATAGAGATGTACCAGTATTTGTGGCTTGGTTGACGATTGTGATGCCAGTTGGCAGCTGAGATCAGGGACAGAAATAGACGCTCATAATAGGAGATGGAACGTCTCCACCCTCGAGGAAATGACAGCTAGAGTGTGGGGAAGCGCCTAGGGTCATGGGTGAAGGGTGCCCCAAGGGTGCCCCAATACACACACAATCATGTGATTTAAAAAAACCTATGATCATAAAGGTGTACTAAAAAAAATAGGAAAATGTTTCAATATATAAATAATACGAGTGTCTTTTTTAAAAGATGAATAAAGCACTTGTTACTTCTACTGGTCCAAAAGTTGGCGTGTTCCAGTTATTGATCACTTTAATTATCAAAGATGATAGAACGTAATGTTAATGCTCTAAGAAGATCCCAACCAGACTTCCACATTAAATCCAATAGAGAAGCTCAAGAGGAGATGGTCAGGAAGAAGGGTTTAATTGCTATGAATCTAAAGAAAAGTGTTGGTTATTTTGTACTTTTATTATTTTTCTTTTAGACCCTTTTCTTTTTCCCTTTAAAAAAAAAAACTTCTTAAGAATTTTTCTATCTAGATATATTGGAAATTTTGAGAATTGTACGAAAAAAACTGAATATTTATGGCTGAAAAACATTTACTCACTGATAAATGCAATAAAGTTTTTTCAACATAAATGTGACATAAATAACAGATTTATTATTTGTATGCAACAAAATTCAAGCAACATTGTGTGTTCCTAATTTTTTGTTGTTAAAAATTAGAAAGCGTCTCTGGAGGCCAGTCAGTTTCTGGTTGACAGTAAGGTACAATAAACTTCACATACACCACACACTCAAAACCTTTAGTTGAGAGGAGATATACGAACTGAACGCAGATCAAGTTTTGACGACGGCTTTGAAATTCCCCTGAGGGAAATACACATTAGAGGTTTAAGCAAAAACATTGGATAAAGGATCACAGCACATATGGTAGGTAAAATATTTCCCATGTTACAATGATTAACTTTAGTCTGTGTCCTGTCAGCATGGATTTGACTTCTAAGACTTGTGTTGTGCTGAGCTTCACTCCACAGACAACATTCAGATGAGTCTTTCCCTTTTCGAGCCCCACAAAGCACATTTTTAAAATGCTTCTCATGCAGGGGTGAAATGAGAAAAGTCTGGAAAAAAAAAAAAGAGGGGGGGACATAACAAATTAAGGGAGAAGGAATGGAGTGGAGAACCACATGTTTCCAAGCTGGGGTACTGGACAGATGAGATCAACATCACTGGGCTTTACAGAGGAACCTTTCTTTGAATTGAAATGAGTTTGTGTCTACATCTCTGGGAATATGTTCCAACCCTCTCACAATGATGTAATGACACAAAATATTTGTGGTTACACTGAAATGGAAATTCCTCAAACCCCAAGATTAGACTGAACCTTTCCTAGAGATTTTTTTTATGTTGATAGGCAAAAAGGAGAAAGACACAGATCTTCAAAAAAAAAAAAAAAGATTGGATCAACAATTATTGTTCACAAAATGCATCAAGTACCACATGGAAACCGGAGAAATGCAGCCGCACACAGAGACTGTCTACTTGTTCTGGTTCGGTAAGCAAAGAGCTTCATTCTGACAGACTTGTCAGAAACATTCAACAGTGTTCAACCTTCACACAATAGAGAGAGTTGGTGGCGGCTATGTTGTTGACATGCCCTGTTTTCAATAAAGCCATGATCTATTATTCTGTCCAAACATCCTAATCTTCTACTGCAGTACTAAGAAATTTGACAAATGCGCAAGATGGAAAAATGTAATATATCTGTTAAATGTATCAATACAAAGCTGCACAGTAATTCTGGTTGTAGTTTGCATGGATCTAACTAGTTATTCTGGTTTCTTCTTATATTTCCTAAATCATAACTATTAGGTTAACTAAGGTAGTTGAGACAGGAACCATTACAAGGATTTTAGAGTAGACAGCCGTATCAGTAGTTTATTTGTCTCTTGCATATATATATATATCTCTAGTAATTTTGGCCCACTCCGCTTTTCAACTTTGCTTCAGTCTATTTAGCTTTTGGGGTATTTGTTTCTACACGGAACCTTTTAATTCCAACAGGACTGAATTGCTGTGATTAAGGTCTCTGTTACATTGCATGACCCAGTAGTAGCTGTTCTTCAGCTGTTGGACAGATCGGCTCAAATATAACTTTGGGATGGGCAACATAAAAAATAAAAAAATAAAAAAAGAGAGAAGTGTTTGTGGTAAAATCGCTGTGTTTGGTTTTCCACAATATAAAGGTCAAGTATTTCTCCTTTGCTTTTATCTCCTCGAATGACATAGTTCCAGATGTTTTGTGCTGCCGGATTTGATTTTAGAGAGACGAGGAGGCTTTGTCCTTCACCCTTTAAAAAATTGTCTTGAAATTAACATTTAACATGCCACTTGAGCGCTGTAAAGTTTACGGTAATTTCTCTGACTACCCTCACAGAGAAGTCTCAGTGTCAGCTTCCGATTTCACTTTCCCTCTTAAACCCTAACAAAGCTCCAAAGACCCACTGAAAGTTTTCTATCTGAGTAACTCAAACTTTTACTTTCTTTTGACGATTTTTTCAAAAACTCCTGTGAAACATCAACGATAAGCTTTCAAAATGTCTCAGGTTAAAACACCTCATTACATCCATGTACCTCCCTTGCTTGTCACTATGAGAAAGGATTACCTGTTATATGATAAAAATCCCAGCATATGCCATTACAATGTAAAACTCTAACTGCTGAATACAAAAAGCCAGCGGATGTCTTTAGCAGCAGCATAAGAGAGACCTTTCTATGTGCATAGCTTTGTTTATGCTGCAGAGCAGAATGTCTACAGGGAGACAAATTAGCCTCATGCTTCTGGGTGTTGCCTTTAGCCAGTAAACGGGGAAAACAAGCTGCTGTGGGAGATGTGGTAGAAACTGTTTGGGAATGTAATTGATTGCAGATGGCAGCCGTCCAATGCCTTGTTTGGTCCACATTGGTTCTTTGTGATGGCTAGTCCGACCATAATCCAAGAGGACATGGCGGTTTCCCTGTATTAGGGAGCGTGTATGGGTGTTATTCTGGCAACTCCGATCTTGGTGCTAATCTCTGATGGCTAACAGGAATTGGAGGCCCATAAGGGCATCAGGTAAGAGTTAGAGGGAGCTAACTATGTGATGACATAATATGATAAAATTGATTGATGAAGGTAAAGGTGACAAAAGGTTAGGGAACTAGTTTATATTGGTTATCCAGGTCAAAGTGGGTTAGATAAGCTCTACCATGAGAAAAAAAGTATTTCTACCAAACTGAAGCAATGATTTATAACCTCTGCTAAGGAAAATTAGATAAGACCTAATTAGCCAGAATATCTTGAGAGAACCCACACATGGACGAAGATAACCTTTAAATCAAGGACAAGATTCAGGTCCTAACGACATCAGAACATTAATATCTACAAACAAAAATTGGATTGTAGCACTGGTTGAATGTTTAGCCTGTTTGTAATTTCAGGAAGACTTCCTCCAGGGTCAATTTGAGAGCAGAAACCCCAGACCCTGGTGTTCCCTCCAGCATTTTTTACCATAGGAATGGTTAGTTCAGGGTAATGTGCAGGTGTAATTCCTCCACACAAATGGCTTCTCATGTAGGCCAAAATGTTCAGCTTTGATTGCCTCTTACCAGATCAATATCATTCACATACTCGCTGGTTCCCCTACATGGGTTGTGACAAACTCTAAACAGGACTTCTTACAGGGCTTTTGAAACAATGGCTATTTTTTAACAAAGAGCTTTGTTCTTTGGCTTTGGTTTTACACTTTTACATAAAAGCTAGATTGGAGCTGTGCTCAGTTCACGATTATTAACAGATTCTTAAGACTATCAGACAATCTTATGATAGAGATAATGTTGAGGGCAATATATGACTGTTTCTTTTGCCTTGCTTCATACTCTACATGACCTTAAGCCTTTTTTCCAATGCCCTTGTGTCCCGTGTCAGATTTTGCAGCAATAAGAATACAACTTCAAAACTCTTAAAATATAATAGCAAACTTCAATTGTGCTCCAAAAAGTTTGTAGTGATATGAATATTGCATACACTGATATTGCAAAGCCAATCAATTTGCAGTTATGCAGCCCTACTACATATGCTACAGTGTTACGATGAATCTCCTGGTTGCTTCTGTTAATAATGCTCTACTTGCATTCCATGACATTTTATCTGAATGTAGTGTTTCTGTGGTTGAAGCCCCTCTTTCCATGTTTTGAAGAATAGATTAAGGAATGCTCTACTGGTTTGAACTTTATTCTTGACCCGTCTACCGAGTTTCCTTTTCATAAGGTGACTTCTGAAAGCAGTTGGTTGCAATGAAATGTATTTAGGGACACTAGAGTAAAGAGGTAAACAGGGACAAAAGCAAAGGCATCGACCCATTTGTTGTTTTGCTCTGTCATGGATATTTTAGCTCAATGGAAATGATAACTGACTTCTCTAAGTAAGCTCAGATGAAAAAATGGATGGTATACTGTTTTGTTTTGTTTTAGCAAATGCTATTATGCTTTAGCGTTTTCTTGCAAAAATATTTGAGTGTTTTACAGATGAAATACATCAGTGAATATATCTTTGGATAGTTTTTTTAGTGACGTGGAAGTTTCACCCTAGATTAACAAGTACAGTACAAGACAAAATCCCAAACAGACACCCGTCTTATCACTCAGACGATGATTGTGCTCCTAACCAGCCCTCTTATGCAGCTCATGCTGCCCCAACATAAGGCCCCAATTCCCAGGGAAGAACTCTGGAGCTCCAGGCCTCCATGTGCGCACCCGTGCACACAGAACCGTGATCCCAGCCCCCTTTCGTACCAGACAAAGGCCTCATTGTGATGCACAATACTGGCAGCCCTCCTCTGCCTTTCCCCTGTACCCTCTTTTCTCTGCCGCTTAAAATTGTTCACTCTTTGCATCCTCTTGTTCCTGCTCCATAAATCACACCTTTTTGGTTTTGGTCTCATATTATTCAAATCTTTAGCATCTCTTTTGGATTTCATGTGTTGTGATTGTTGTTTTTGACATTTTGTTTGTGTTATTTAAATCAAAAATAGGAGTCCTTGAGGCCAAATTCATAACATGTGACTGTTTCAATTAGATTGATTATACTTTATTTTAATGTAATCTTAACAGCTTTTCTTGCCTGTGTTTTAAATGAGACATTTTTGTAACTGTGGCTAGTACTTGTACGATTTTTTTAACTTGATGAGACCTTCCTAGTTAAATCAAATAAACAAAAAGTGTAATACAGCTTGTTAAAAGAACAAATGGAAATATAGATATGAATACATTTCATATGAGAAGAATATAAGCATTATGTGAATGTATTGTCCTACAACGTATGATATAAAACAATATAAATTACTGTAAAATTATGAAAATTAAGAAAAGTAATACATGATTTTTAAGCATACTTTAAAAAGGTAAATATATATAGTTTGGCATGCATTTGTCAGTACTTTTTTTAACCATTCTTGAATGCAATCCTAACTCATGGGATGTCTCTACCAAATAGTTGCTCTTTTAACTAGCTTAATCTCAGTCACATTTAGTGATCAGTGTCTATTAACTTCAATTTTCAATTATTTGCCCTGATTTGCAACTGAATTTAGGTCTGGAGAATGACTAGACCAATCAAACATGTTGAGAATACTTTGATATAAACTTCTGAATCTGTTGAAACTGTGTTACATGTATCATGGGTTTTCTTGTATTCATTTGTTATGTATAAATCAAATGGCTATTTATGATTTTTTTCATTTACCTCTGACATCAAAACTTAAGACTTAAAAATTACATCCAACTCAAATATTCCACTTTTAAGATTAGAAAAAAACATGATAAATGTATGAAGTTGAATAGTAGTCTTTGTGTGAAATGTTTAACAACTGTTTCCATTGCTGCCTTGGCTGTATGTTCATGGTTTCTGGTCACTGTCCTTTTTAAATGTCTTTTCATCCTATAATTAATTGCATCTATATTTTTTCAGAACGTCTCTGTTTTTGCCAAAGAGACGTGTCCCCACAGCATTATACTATCACCACCACGTTTCACACAAAAAATGCTGTGTTTGTGCAATGTTTCGTTTTTTTAGCAGACGAGATATTTTGCATTTTCAATGGGCGCCTACCTATTTATGGTCAAGTATTCATGGGGTCTCCCTTCTGCTAACTACAAATTATTCCCAAAATATAACTTTTACTTTGTAATGAATTCTTTTTGGTTTATGTAAAGCACTTTGAGTCGTTCTGTACTCCAACATTTTACTTACATCTTAGTATGGAGCATATATCAAATATTTACAAAATAAAGCTTGGGAATACTTTGGCACAAAGCTGATTAACACCCTATTGGCTGGGGTTTCCAGACCAACCAGATGCACAATTAATTTTCTTTGATGGTGATTGGATCTGTTTGTTAGATTTGTGTGCCAAGACTATTTCCACTGTGTGTATTGAAGCATATTATGGGATATTTGCTGTTTGAAGCTGTAAAATAGGCAGGTATACAGATTTTTTGATTACATTTCTAATACTATCTGATTAAAGCGATTTGTGAGCACTTGTGTATCAACAGGGCACAATTGTAACTTCAGTGAGAAACAATTTAAAAAAAAAAATATATATATATATATTCTCCACCCTTTGCATGTTTATTTTAAAATCTTTCAAAACATTTTGTGTTTTTTTTTAAATACATTTTATTATAAACTATCCACTGAATTCAGATTTACCTCTTAACATATTCCCATGAATTAAAGACTGATTGTGTTAAGGGATTGGATTACAATGCAGCAATTACTTACAGACATAAGTGAACGCTGGCAGACACGATTTATTTTTTCTGACAAACTGGAAGGTGAAATAAAGTAGAAATCTCAAGCTGGGTTAAACAGTCAAAAAGAAAGTGCTTACCATGACAACCCTGGCTATAAACTAATATGGATCATTGATAAGAAGCTGGACATTCCTCACCCTTGTTCCTTTGTGTTTCCTAATTAAAGACTAAAGCTGAGCAGGACAAAGAAGACTGACCTGCAGCAGAGCTTCCAGCAGAGCTGTGGATTGTATTTTTCATGTTTAGTG
Organism: Orestias chungarensis; assembly: GCA_032876305.1. Taxonomy (NCBI): domain Eukaryota; kingdom Metazoa; phylum Chordata; class Actinopteri; order Cyprinodontiformes; family Cyprinodontidae; genus Orestias; species Orestias chungarensis. The sequence continues at coordinate 1,085,196 of JAVLVB010000252.1, forward strand.
AAAGGCAACTAAAATGTCTGGCATGATGTGGGGAATTTTTTTCTCTTCTTCTTCCAATCCAGAACATTCTGGCTTGGAAGAGGTAAAACAGAAACAAAATGACTTGAAATAAAAGAAAAAAGATCCGAAATAGTCAATAAGAGAAAGCAAGTATAAAAAAACAGGAGATCTCAAGCACTTTGTGGTAGCCTGAAAATTTTATAGGCCAAATTAAGGAACAAAAGCACCTAGGAGCGGCAAGCTACTACATCACAGGAATTACTGTTATTTTGGTCTAACCCACAGATCCACGCTGAGGTATCTACGGTGGTCATGGTATCCCCTCTAACCGGGGTCCAGCTGAAGCTGACGGGGAGCTTGGACAGCTATGTCAACTTTGACAATGACTCATCTTGCAGAATTTAGCACAGCACGGTACAGGAGGCAGGAACGGTGGTGACCTCATTCCACAGGCAGCTTTGACCGTTATGAGAAGAGCAAGAGAATGAGTCGGGAATTACGCGTCGGGGAAATGAATGGTGGCACAGCAAACATGTCCCAAATTCTCAGAACAAACGTGGGTCACTCTCCTGCGTCTGTTACGACCTTATGGGTGAATTATTTTCCATATTCCCTCACAACAGTGTGACTGTCTGATTAATTATAAGATGAAATGTTTGCATCAGGTCTGGTGCTTGGCTAGTAAACAGTTCCTTTTTGGTCATTGGTCAACCAGGAAACAAAAACTTATCCCAATCAATGAATGTACCATACCAGAGGAATACCAGGTGGCACTGACACAGTTATGATATTTTAATCAAGGAAAGACCGACTAGAGTACAATAAATAGCTTCAGTGGGTCCAAAGAAGTTAGTTCTTCAACAACTTTGTTTTTTAGCGGTTTTGGAAAGGAAGCCATCACCACTGAACATTAATTCATACAAATACACTCAAATTTATAAAGGTTCAAAGACTCAAAGGAGTCCAGGACAGCTAATCGAAATTATAGGAAATTTGTTCCATTTAGCATTTAGCCTCTGTCTGTCATGATACTTGATGTGTTTGTGAATACTTTGCTGTTAAAGTAGCAGCCTACAATCTCCAAAAGATACAACCAGAGACGGTCGTTAATATGTAACAACGCTAAACAAACAAATCCTGCTTTTCACTAATAAGACAAACAGTTTAAAATGACAGCTTGGTAATCATTTAGTTCTTTGTTTAATGTCATAAAAACCTGTTTTACATTGACTGCTCTCCCAATGCTCTTAAAACAAATATACTATATTGATCCCTGGTGGCAGGAAGGCTGGACAGTCATTTCAATAGTGGCAATGGCAACTCTCAAAGAAAATAAAGCGTTTTAATATAATCTAGGTCCTAGAAAAACGCATGTTTGCATCAAAACATACAAAAATAAAGGAAATTTGTGAACGAATAGGTAATGTATACTTCACTCTGCTCCTCTCTTACTTTCTCTCTAAAACCCTTTCACATCGAATCAGCTGCATGAGGCATCAGTAGCATCAGTAGTATGATTTACTGCTTTAAAATCTTAAAAATCTCATATGATACTGCTATCCTATCTATGTAAGGTTAGCTGGGTTTCCATCACCATTTTTCATGCACCGTTTTTAAAGCATGCCATTGTAAAAGGAGTTGATGCAAAATAACTTACTAATTTCAATTTTTCACACACTGGAGGTGGTTTTTGGTTTTTGCTAAAAAAGAGTTAAGAAGAGATAGAAGCATTTTGCCCAATAGATTCTGATGTGGTCAACTCATCTATTACTTCCTTTCCATCACAGTCATGCTAAATGTCAGAAACACAAATTGTGAGCCCTGAGGCAAAGAAAAGGGAAGATTTTGGAAATAGTTTTATAAATAAAAATGACCATAGTTACTGGTCCTACAGAGTAAGACCTCACATATACTGTATAAATCTTAACCTTAAAAGAATTGTATTAAGTCATAACCCTTCATTCTGCCTGACATCCTGAGACTTTTATCCACTTACGCCTAGATGAAACTAAACCTTGCATTGACTGCAAGTGTTGTAACTTACATTCCATGAGAAATAAAATGCAACTGTAGTTTATTATACCAAAATAAAACAAAAAATATCAATGTACTGGTTCTCTCTATCGACCCATCATCTTCAATGAGAGGGAATTTACCCTAAGAAATGATTGCAATGTAAAAAAGATCCGTTTGTCTCTCACCCAGCAAACTATTGACATTAAACACTTAAGAGGTGACATTTTGTAGATTTCCATGCTTAGGAGCAATAATGACGCAGCACATAATGATACATGAGGGGGATATTTTACCTTGCAGCATGCAGCGGTATGCTGACTCAGAGATGGCATAAATGTGTGGAGGCATTTCATGTCTCTTCCTTCCTCTGTACATCTCTATGATGTTCTCTGAATAGATAGGGAGATTCTTGTAGGGGTTGATGACCACACAGAAAAGACCAGAGTATGTCTGCAATCAAGAAAAAAAAATTAACAAAGAACATGAGTATGAAACATAAAAAATTCTACAGCATAGGTTTTTTATTTTTTTTTTAAGCAAAACTGACACATATTCCCTTTTATAGTGTCACTTGATACATTAAGAGAACATATTAATGATCAGTGTCTTTTAGATTTACAGGGATCTTCACATTCCGATCTTTATGAATAATCTAACCTGCACTGTATCAAACCAAAAACACTTATCCTCACTCACTTGTAGGAGCTTACATCACTATTTGAAGTGGCACACAACACAGTGACGGACACAGAACAGACCGCTGCACAGATCTGGTGATTAAATGCAGCACTAAGAAGGCCACTCTTCTTTCTGATACCACTTAGAGCTGTGATTAAACATTGCTTTGCATTACCTCGTTCTAAATTATATTGGGTTTCGTCATGTCCCGACTAGAATGCTCTGCAAATGTCTTATTTCTGACTTGTGGTGTTGCTTTTGGAAATGCAATTAACCCGACAATGTCTCCCTAGAGATCGTGTGTGGTATGGATCTTTCTTCACTGCGCTGGAGGATAAAACAAGCAGCCGGAAAGGCTGCCAGCGCTGAGTGAAAGTTTGTGATGTATGGTTAGGGTTGTTACAGGGTAGGGCTCTGCAACCTGAGGCTCCGGAGGGCCACAATTGGCTCTTTAGAACTTCCACAACGGCACAGATCCTTTATTTTAAGCGTTGACTTAATATTACATACATGTTTTAACAGTTTTTTATTGGAATAAGTGCCCTTAATCTCTACAAAAAGAACCAGTAACATGATTTTATCAACTCTCCACATATATCTATGTCACATAGAAGGAAATTGTATTTTGTTTTCATTTTACAAAAGGTTCATGTTTTTCTTTCAAAATGAAATCAAATGTTGATTCTTTATTAATGACACCCTTTTTTTTTTATAGTTGCAACGTTTCAAGAGGTCACTTAACATTTGCCACTCTAAATATGCTTTTATTTAGTTGTATGGATGGCAAAAGCGGCTCTTTTGATTCAGGAGACTGAAGTACCCTGACAGAGTCTCTGCATTATCCCTACAGAGGACCTCCAGCAGACATTCTCAAATACTTAAATCTACATTTAAAACTGAAGTTCTGGAGCGACATACTCGGTAAGCAGATAGCATTCTGCAGTCGTTGTGCAACTACGTAGTTAGGGCCCTCAGTCAGCGCAGAGCAACTGATGCTAAAGTGCTGATACGACCAAAAAGGTAGATGGGGTGGAAAAAAGGTGGTTAGAGAGGTAGGCAGACCGAAAGAAGAGTAGATAACGGATCCAGCTGACAGATCTCCCAGAGGTCAGATTTGGAGGCGAAGCGTGAATGTAACAAAGTGTGTGGTGCTTTTAGCTTTTTCTGTAAATAACTCCCCTACCTGAGGAGAAGAAAGACTAGAGTGAATAGAGACCAAGCTGCAATTCTAGCTCAGCACTCTCCTTTTTAATTAAAATTTAATTACTCTCCATCTGAAAACTGCAGCTGCTCTAAACGTGGAGTGTGTCCTGCTCCCTCCAGTCAGCTGCACATCATGGATACCTTAAACAGCTGGAGTGGCTGCAGCTACACTTTACCACACCGAGCTGTTGTCAACAAACTCGACGCTGGCCACCGACTAGCCATGCTCCCCTTAGGTCCAGGAAAGAGAAGGTGAAATTTCCAGAGTGAAATCGGATCTAGGGGAGGGGATGCTGTGACCCGGCAACAGCTGAGGAAAACACAAGCGACAGCAGACGCAACAGCTAAGCCCATCTGCCGCCTCTGATCACACAGTCGGCATGCCGACGTTAAAGGAACATTCCCCCCCGCGGAGCTCTGGACGCAGAAGCCGGCGCTTTGGCATTGATCTGTTTGAAGCACACAAGACTTTGACCGTTCCCTTGAAAAGGTGCTTCAGAGGTTTCATAATAAAGCTAACAAACGTTCGGAGCTCATACCTCCAACATAACCACGACTCTGAGATGGACCGTTGAAAGGATTTTAGCATAGACAGTAAAATATTGTGATAAAAAAAAAAAATGTTTTACTGATAGACTTTTGGGGACCTACAGAATCAATGTTAGCAACACAGAAATTAAAACTGAGGTTGTGTGTTGCTTTATTCTGTACAGATTCAAACCATGATGGGTTCATGGTTAGACGCATGTTTTGCTTACACTCCAAACATCGACCAACAAAACACCTGTTGCCATTTAATTTGACCAGAGAGCCTTCTTCGAAGTCTGAACATCTTTTGTCCGTTTGCACTTTGAAGTCATCATCTGTGTTTTGAAAATTGTTTTCTCTTTTTTTTTTTTTTTTTCTTAAACCCAGTTTTGAGCTAGTTTCAACTAGTAGTTATCTTGGCTGAGCTGTGAACCTCTGCAGCTCCTCCAGAGTAACCATGGCGCTCCAAGCTGACTACTTATTTGATTAATGATCCCTCTGTCTCTTTTTTTGTAAGAAAAAAAGATGTATTTCTTCAATTTTGCCATTCTGTGCCATTTAATTGTGGTCCATCACCACCTATATGCTTCTATGCTTCAGTTAAACACCAAACATACCCCATGCTGCATTACTATCACTGTCCCATGACCCAACCTCTGCCTTTCCCTCCTGTTAGTGTCAAAATCGTTCTACATGCGTCTGAAAGTGTGGCTATCTGACGCCCGTGGGGAGGTTTCTCTTGAATTTTCCAACTTTAGCATCTCTCGCAGCTCCCAACGCAGAATGTTCCAAAACTGGCAGCGATACCAGACCTCCAGAGGTCGCCCATAGATGCGCATCAAACATAGACTTTGGATCCCTGCTGCAAAACAAAATCACGTGACTTTGTTTACAAAATTTGTCATAGTTCCTGTCTCCTACGATCCAAAGATTTCCAATTAACATGATTGGAAATCACAATGAATCCGTTAGTGGTTGTAAACTGAAAAATGGTGGAAAACCTAAAATGGTAACAACATTTTTTACAAGGTATTGTAAGGTAATATAAAAGTTACAATTTATCAGTAATAATAATAAGAGTAATAATAACTCTGATGTTTATTGTTTGAAAACCTATTTGGTTAATTTTTGTCATTTTCGTTTAGTCTGACTCTAATGATCTAATGATCCCCCTTCAAAACACTGGGGTTTCACTGACATGGCATTTCTATTTAGAGGCTACTCACTCATTTAATCTCATGAAAAGTTACTCGTCTAGTTTGTTAGGTCGGCATCTGTCCTGGGAGGGGCGTCTGATTGCCACACAAGACGGATACAAGCAAAGAAACAAAAGCGGTGCATGTTAACAACATTCTGTCATATCAGGGAGTCAGAAACTCTGCATAAGCAGAAGGCGTGGGAATAGCAGTAAAACTGATGGAGATAGGAGAGAGACTGAGCCAAACTGGGTTTGCAGTGGGCGTCAGGAAACAGATAGACAGACAGCCTCATTGCCATGGAGAAAGGCTGAGGCTTTCTGACAGCTGAGGTTTATCTAACCACACAAAGGCCTTCTTGTAGCGCGGCTCGAGTGCCATTAGCCCACATGCAGCACTCCAGGGACCTGTGACTCACTACCTTAAAAACAAAAAGCCGGCAACATGAAGACTCAACTCACTTCACATCTTCAAAGAAGACACAGAGGAATGAAGATTAAAAAGCGATAAGGCGAATAAGAGTGAATGTCATGGATATCAAGATAATATAGGTAGTATCATCAATAGGTGAAACTAATAACTTGGTTTTTTAGCAGCAGCAAAAGTAATTGTTGCTTTTTACTTTTTAAATAAAACAAATGTGATCATTTTATAAATAGGGCTCAGCGGTATAGCTTAAAAATAAAATGTCTGATTTTTTCATACTAAACCCAATATATTTTTTTAAATGCAAATTTTTTTCATTTGTCTTTTTTAAAAGGAAAATGCAAATGACAATTGTCCCTTCTGAAGCTTGACCTGAAGAAAATGCCCAACTAAATACAATCTGTAGAACATTCTTGTAAAGCAAGAAATAAAATATACGTATTTTTCTTCAACAGATAAGAAAGGCGCTAGACATGATGTCACTACAGATCACAGCCGGGCTCCTTCTTAAGTGATTAGTGGAAAATGAAATAGACCATAGAAAACTAACTCATCCATGTTGAGACTGGTGCGAGATGGAGAGAAATATATCACCCCAATCAACCAACAAAGCAGCACGGCCTGCTTTTGGGGGGTGGAGGGGATGGAAAAGGGTTAAGAAGGCAAGGCGATTGTTTTCTATGACTTAGCTGAAAGGGGAAAATTCTCTTCCTGACTGAAAATTAACACAGCCAAACAAACACATGTTTTCAATTTCTCTTAGGCAAGGGACCATTAACAAGCTTCAAAACTAATTTAAACCAGGAAAACCCAGAAACCCTGCCTTACAGTCGACCTGAAGAACCGTCTCTGGAATCAGGTCAAATTTAAACCATATGGGATAATTTGCAAACTACTGGATGTTCCTGACTTTTTTTGTGTGTGTATGTTATTGGCAATGTGGCATGAAAGCATCCAAGTAGTTGCTGATCTCTTCAGGGAATCAGTGGAGATGTTTTGTCTTGGAGAAGGAGGACTGATAAGTCTGCCTCGCTCTGCTTGAATGAGAGCCTCTGAGGTGATAGCACACATTCTATTCCTGGAAAACATGCCACTAAATGGGTCAGTGTAGCAGAGGAAGACCTCCGTCTCTTCTGAAATTTGGTTATTGGGCCAAACCTATGTTAAAACGGTCAAACCTTTGGCCATGAACATTTTAAACGTGCTTTGCCAAATTGAAGAATGCTAATAAACAACATGTATGCAGATATCATACATATCAAATATGCTTCCCTACACTTTCAAAATTGACACCCCCCAACTCCCCACCGTGGGGCTAATAAAGGATTATCTTAGCTTATCTTATCTGAAACACAAACATAAATGGCAACAAGCTGAATGTATGCTAGAACATGGTACAAAATGATACCGATAGCCATACTGGCCGATATTAGTGCCGATATTTAGTGAATCTGTACAACAATGTAAAGATTCAATACCTGTTTTTGTAATTAATTAAATTATCCCTTCTAGGAAAAATACAAGCTGTAAAACATGCTTGTAAAACAAGTATTTATGCCATAGAGAGGTTATCATCACTTTATACAAACCTTGGAAACCCCAGAACCACAATGACAAAAAAGATGACTTTTTAAATATTAACTATTCTAAAAAATATAACCAAAGTCCAAAATTAACTTAATTATTTAATGTAACGCCTCAAGATTAGTCAGACTACATCGTTTTTTATGCAGCTTGTGTTGGTTTTTTTTTTTTCATTAGACCATGAATGGAAATCAAGTAACTCCCTAGAGGGTTAAACTGTCACGAAGCACCATTTTCAGTGTTAAACACTCACATATATCAGTCCCGAGTAGTAGCGGTCCTTCAGGTTGTGCAGCACTGACGCCTCATTCAGGCAGGTGAGCTCAGCCATGTCCTCCACCTTGCTGAACTTCGGTGGGTTCATCTTCTGGATGTCATCCTTGCTGATCACCACCTTCTTACCGTTCTCCGCCAGCTCCACCAGCACCTCCTCACCGCGCTCCTCCCGGATGCTGGCCGCCTCAAAGCCGTGGCGCTCCGAGGGGACCCACACCAGCTTCTTGGCCGTCCAGTCGGCCTGCGTGGCCGGGTTGTACACCACGGCCCGGTCAACGAAAAGGTACCGCTCCGGGTCCTCTTGCCCACTTCTGTGAGACATCTTCCCTGGGATTAACCAGTGCAATGTAGAGTCCTGTAAAAGGTGCAGTATTGGTAAAGCAATATTACTGATGACATAACTAAAAATGAACATGTTCTACCTATATTCAAAATGAAACATATGTGAGATTAACTAAAGCAGAGAAGCAAGGTCAATTAAAACGGTAGAGAAATGTTTATTATACGCATGATATTGGTAACTACTGGGTATTGGGAACAACAGTAATAGAAATATTTAATATCAATATCAGCCCAAATTTTCAGATCAGTGCATCCGCACGTTTTTCGCGGTTATTGAAAAATCTATCACTTCCTACAAAATGCATGATATGACATTTGTTTTCGTTTACAGTCTACTGTTTAACTTTAAATTGAGTGCTTAGGATCATTGAAATTGTAATCCATTACTTTTATTCTTCTCATAGAAATAAACACAATCAGCCACGCTTCCAAATTATACAAAGCAAGAGGCACATGTGTTATGAGCTTCAAACACGTGTTTATGGCAACAAGAAGAAATCTTTTCCTCATTATTTTGCGGATTTTTAAAGTCTGCAGCCTACTGAATCTGATTCAGTTTCGGAAATAACAAAAAAAACAACAACACATAAATCATTAAAACATCTGGAACTGTGTAAGGAACAGAGATGCACCAATATGACAGATTTGGCCAATATCATTTTCTGATATTAATTAAACTGTCTTTCCTGATAATCGATTTTTGCTAATTACACATGTTATATATATTATATATATATATATATTATATATATATATATATATATATATATA
>JAVLVB010000252.1:1094315-1130854 GCA_032876305.1 Orestias chungarensis
ATATATATATATATATATATATATATATATATATATATATATATATATATATATATATATATATATATATATATATATATATATATATATATATATATATATATATATATATATATATATATATATATATATATATATATATATATATGTCCTTCCAGATGAAACCCATCTGACTGAGTCAGAAACGAAGCTCTGTTCGTCCAAACCCATTAAGAACAGAACTTAAACTTTTTAATCCCAGGTTCTCGGTCCGGGTCGACAGTGATGCGCTTACTGCGCAGACTCCTCGCTCCTGCATCAGATCACGGCTCAGCGGACTGAGCGGAGGCGTCGTTGATGGCACGGATACCCAAACTCTTCTCCTCCTCCTCCTCTTCTCGTCCACCTCCTCCTCCGTATCATCATCATCATCATCCGGGCTAATAAAAGTTTGCTGCTCGCTCACCGTGGATCGATCGCTGCAGTAATAAAGCTGCGCCACAGCTTTCTAATGGCAAGATAGGGTCGAGAAATGTCCCGTTACAAGCTGGATAAACGCGTTTTTAGAAAGTCAATTCATCCGAATAAATCAACAGCACACACGCAGTTCGGATATGTTTCTTTAGGTTCAGCGCAGGTGATGCTGTTATTATCTCAGCTAAGCTGGCAGAAGCCAAGAAAGGTGATATTGGCTTAATAAAGGTGTACAAGCAGGCCTGCTGCTGAACTGGTAACTATGAGCAGCTTGTGAACTCATTAGCGGGAGTTTCTTGAAGCAGCTCCTCTGTCTCTCAGCTGGAGACCAGAGCCGTGTCGTGATGCTCCTTCGCCCCCTCACGCGCCCCCTGACCCTCCTCACCTGCCTTCGCGCGCCGCACGGGCGCAAACTTACCTGGTGTCGGTCAGCGAATCAGCGGCGGCGGCCAGCAGCTCCACTCTGAGAGGTACTGGAGCTGTTCTGGCTGGTGAGGGAGAAGCCCTCCGCGCCGCATCACGGCCCTGCTTGACCGCCGCTGCTCCCGCCTACGACGCACCGAGCGCAGATAGATCCGGAACGCTCAGATCAATGCGCCCTGCGGACTATAAGGCTGTTTTGGTTTTACTTGTTGGAGATTAAATAAATAGCCAAAATCAAGTTGGTTTCGGTGACAAAAGCTTAACCTCGTATGAGACTGTTTAAAGTCTGTCGCATCAATATCTAGGGAGTGTGACCTCCCCACGAAGATGAGAGATGAGATGATTGGTTTTTAGCTTGCATTGTTTCTATATATATATATATATATATATATATATACAAACAAACAAGCCCAGAAATTACTAGGAACGAATGCAATGAATATTTATCCCTGTTACTTTGCTGCAGGGGCGGTTCAGTCGTGGATAGAGCCCTGAACAATTATCTAAATCTAAAGAGTTCTTTGGCGTTTGGGGTGAAAACTAACGTCTTCTGGGTATTATAAATATTTTTTCCATGTCAAAATCCACAGCTCTCCAGGATCAAATCTCCTGATTTTTGGATGAAAAAAAGATGGTTAAACACAGGAGAAATAACACATGAAATAAAGGATAGACAACTTTTTTTTTTTACTTTTTTGGACCTTCTGGGCCTGTAGCTGGACCTTCTGAGTCCAGCTACAGGCAGGAGGTGGACTACCTGGAGGGCTGGTGCAGAGATAAAAACCTCTGCATTAATGTAAAGAAAACCAAGGAGATGATTGTGGACTTCAGAAGGGGCAAGCATGCCCACCTCCCCCTGCACATGGGAGGATCTGCGGTGGAAGTGGTCAACAGCTACAGGTACTTGGGTGTAAACCTGAGTAACAACCTCACCTGGAGCAACAACACTTCCATTCTGGTCAGGAAGGCGCACCAGCGGCTCTACTTCCTTAGGAGGCTGAGAAGAGCTGGACTCGGGAGCTCAGTTCTCAATTCCTTCTACAGATGTGTGGTGGAGAGCGTCTTGTGCTCCAGCATCAACGTGTGGCATGGAAGCTGCTCTGCTGCAGACAGGGAAGCTCTGCAGAGGGTGGGGAAAGCTGCACAGAGGACTGTTGGAGTCAGCCTCCCCAGCACCACAGACATTTACACCTCCAGATGCAGGAAGAGGGCCTCCGGCATCATGAAGGACCCCACACACCCAGCACACTCACTTTTTGTCCGGCTCCCCTCGGGCAGGAGGCTGCGGGGCATCAAGTGTAAAACCACCAGACTGAGAAACAGCTTCATTCCGGAAGCTGTGAGACTCTCAAACACACGCAAGGACAATTACAAATGAAAAACATTTTCTCATTTAACCGGCACTGTTCACTTTAATATCAGACTTTAAAATGTCACTTAATATGTCACTTGCACTCCGAATTTTCATTGCTGCTGTCCCATATTGTAGATTCTGTGTCCATATTGTAGATTCTGCGTAGTAAAATCCTATTCTCGCATAGTTCTTATATTTTATTATATTATTTAAAACTGCTATCAGAGTGTAAACTGGACCGGGGGATTAGAATTTCGTCCCACCTCATGTACCACATGTGATGTGATGACAAAAAAAATTCCTTGATTCCTTGATAAGTTAAGTGACAGTAATTTAAAAAAGGAGTAATTGAGGACTATTGTTTTATTTGAAATTTGTTAATGTATTGTTTTGTTTTGTCCATTTGTGTGTTCAGAAGTAAATTGAACTAAACAAATTTAAACTTTAATATATATTTAAGTATTTCATATTCTCACTTATGGCCCAAATGTGGCGCTAAGACATTAAAAAATGTAACTCGATTCAAATCATTAGCAGATCTTGGTTTTCGTGATTTTTCAGGAGTAGATAGTGAAACCTATGGAATAAAAGTTTAGAGTATCTAAACCACAGGTACATTTTAAATATATCAGTAAAAAAAAAAAAAAAAAGACTTTTACTTAGATTTAATAAACATAATGGCCCTCGTCTCAACAGTACTTATCATTCAGTCATCATATCAGTCATCGGACTCACGTAAAAGTATGTCATGCAAGTCTGCCTTTTGTAAAAATGTATGAAATTTTAGAAACTCGTCTCAGGTTGCTGAACCACTCAATCTGATGCTCCCCTGGATGTGAGCAATATTAAAAAAAACTTTTAAAAAACTCACAGCTTATAAAAAAATCCGTATCACAAAAGGCTCAACTACCGTATTGTTAAGTTATACTACAATACCGCAATAAAACGTAGTTTATATAGGAACAAAAAAGTCATCCCAGCAGCATTTGAATCCCAACATACCGCCTACTACCAATGAGCACACTTTAGGCTTTACAGCAGAATTTTATTACAAATGGAAAAAAGTCACGCATGGACAAAGAAAGCACTTATTGTGTCGTTAAATAGTCATCGGCTTGCGAAGTGAAAGGAGGAAAACAAGCCGACAGAATAGTAAAGTTTACATCAGAAACGTTTTTTGTGGTTCAGTTCTTTTTACTACGGGTTTTCGGTTTTCAGCGTCCTCCTCTCCAGGCTCCTCCACCCCTCTTCTTCCCTCCTCCTGATCCTCCTTTGACTTTCTGTCTCACTCCGCTCGCTTGTTCCGTGTCATCTTCATCCCCGTCTCTACCTTTGGGCCGCTTCCTTTTCTCTCCTTGTTCCTTCATTTCCTGAAAGAGAGCCGAATTTTTATCACGACCGTTCCACCTTTGTTCCAAAAGCGTGAAACATAAACATACATCGATGATGAATTCCCGGACAGACCCAGAAGAGTTACTCTCTTTATTTTTCTATTGTAGTTCATCACAATTAGGTGATTGGAGTCAGAAGCAACCGTAATGCTGCTTCTGAAGAGATTTATGTTTCTTTGTTGCTTGATGAAATATTGGATTGGATTAAGTATTGCATTTTTTTTTTAATACCCATCAAATCAGATCATATCTTACTATAGAGCCCACTCCTTTCTTCTTATATATACAAACCTTCACCGTTATTGTGTACTTTACTGACCATACAGAGATGTATTTAATTATTTTTACTGTTAATTGATTTTTTCCTCATAAATGTCAGAGATCCATTAGAATGTCGTGAAAGTGTAAAAAAACAAAAACATTTGAATAAGATGCGTTTGAACTTCTTGGTTTACAGCAAATCAACCGATACAAACAATGTATCGAGGCTGAAACATTGGCTAATAAAAAAAATAAAAAAGTAATTATTGAAATAATTGTGAGATGCAGCCCTAAACATGTATATATATTTATTTTTTTTACATTTTAAATTAGCCATTTTTATTAAACAAACACATTTTAGTTTAATATTAATAAGAATAAAGCCCTCTGCTATATAATAACAGTAATATAAACCTACAATTATATTTACTATGCTTTACTGTGAGTCAAACTAAAGACGGATATAATATATATGTAATTGTTTTTACATATTTTAAGAAAAGAACAAACCATGTATTCATGTTGTCGGTTTCAAAAGCTCTTTCCAACGCGACTTACCAGCCTGGCAAATCTCTGCGCCTCGCTCACCCTCTCCACCAGCATCATCACTTCCTCCTCTTGCGTAGGAAACGGAGGGAGTTTCTTCCCGATTAAACTCTCGATCCGCTGGAAAAGTTCTACATCGTACCTTCGGGTTCAGAGATGGCCAGGTGAATATTTTACACAAAAAGAAGTGGAAAAAAATACAGTTGAAATGAAATAAAAAGTGCATTTACTGTGTCACGAAAGTTATGGATTTTCCTGAGCGGCCTGCTCTGGCTGTTCGCCCCACTCTGTGGATGTAGTCCTGTGAGAACAGAGATCCATCACATCTAAATCGGAGGAACAAATCAACAAGTGACAAACATATGAACGCTATCTTACCTTAGAATGTGTGGGGATGTCGTAGTTGATGACACAGTCAACATGAGGGATGTCCAGACCTCTAGACGCCACATCAGTCGCCAGGAGCACTGAGCGAGACTTGGATTTGAACTTGTTGAGAGCTCCGAGACGTTTATTCTGACCGAGAGAGAGAGAGGGGAGAGACGGCTTAGCGAGCCCATCGCTTTTGGACGCCGATATTTTAAGTTTTTTTTTTAGGCGGAGAAGGGAAAAGTCAGTGAGATCTACCTGACTCATCTGTCCGTGAAGAGAAATGGCAGTGATGCCCAGGTTCCTCAACATCAGCGCCACCCGCTGGGCGTTGTTACACGTGCTGCAAAAAATCATGAAGGAGTTCCCCGCTAGCTCGTTGAGGATAGACACCAGATAACAGTCCTGCAACAAGGGAAACAATTTAATCACACCAATAAATACATAAATCATTCAAAATCAGATCAAACAACTCCCTACCTTATACTTGGATGGAATAAAGATGTAGTACTGCTGCAGCTTCTCTACTGTTGAATATTTTGTGGATACGGCGCATTTCACCGGATCTTTCAGAGCGGCTCTCTGGAGTTTCTGGACCTGTAGATTAATGCAACGCAACCTCTGAGCTGGGAAATCCAGATCTTTGTTCTGAGAAGCACTGCATGATGGGTGTTTTCCTACCTTTTTGGTCATGGTGGCAGAGAACAAGAAGGTGCGTCTGTCTCTGGGAATTACTTTCAGGATCTTGTCAACCTGGGGGGGAAAAAAGGCCAATAATGTAGTGTTACAGTGGAACAGATCCATCATCTATAAATGAGTTTCTGGTGTTTTATTTCACGACAAGTTTAACTTAGTTTGTAGATTTATAATGCGGAGAAGGAGACATGCCTCATGACTCTGCACCAGCGGAAGCCAGACGTGGTCAATCTGGGTGTAAATGAAGGCTGAAGCAAGCAGTGTTGAGTTTTGCATCCTTATTTATTTGGCCTTTTTTTTGTTATTGCTGCAATCTCCAGAGAATACGGTCGGTAACACATTGTTCAAAAATGTCCAAATCCCTCCACGGACTGAGGCATTCATTGATTCTTGCGTAATCTCATTAGTAACTAGTTGGTTAATTAAACAATTGGCAAACAAAAATTTCAATAAAACGAGTGCAGGCATGTATCGTACCCAACATTCTCATCACAACATTCAGCAATATTTTCCCCATTGCAAAATCTTCTAATATGAAGCATCCCTAAGCAATTATAAAGCTATTAAAGGACAATGTAATCCTTAAACTTAATAAAGCACGTTTTGTCATTTATGTCACAATGTGGTTCCACTAGGTATAATTTTAGAGGTAACAAAGTGAGGGAGAGAAACCTTTGAAAACCCTGGATCCTCTAGCTGTGACTTCATTCAGGCACGCCAAGGAGAATGAATGCTTGTCCTGCGAGGACATACCTCAGTCTCAAAGTCCATATTGAGGATCCTGTCTGCTTCATCCATGACCAGAAACTTCAAAGCTCGCAGGGAGAAGCCCTTTGTGTTCTCCATGTGATCGATCAACCGACCTGGAGTGGCTGAAAAACAAAAGATCGGCCTCAATACTGCACTAGTTCAGACTCAATAAAAACAGATAATGGATACAGTAATTATTCTCTTACCAATAACAATATGCGGCTTTTTAGCCAGAACTAAGGACTGGGACATCATGTCGATTCCTCCAACAATCACGGCTGCAACCGATGTCAGACGAGTTAAAAACGGCAAAAAAATTGTTTGGCATCCCCAAAACAACGAGATCCTCTTTCATGGACACGTACCGCATTTGACCCCGATGCTGGAGCCCAGAGCCTCAAACTGCTCCGAGATCTGGAAGGCCAGCTCTCTGGTGGGGGTGAGGACGAGCGTGTGGAGCCTTTGAGGTGACGCCAGCAGAGACTGAAGGATCGGCAGAGCGAACGCACCGGTCTTTCCCGACCCCGTCTCTGCCAGGCCGATGACATCCCTGCCTGCAGGGACATAAACATACACAGGTAGGTAAGGCTTAGCAGAACGTAATGTATGTTACGTTTCAGCAGCGTACATGTGTTTGTTAAGAGGGCCCAGTCAAAGTCCAGACAAAAATATAATTGATTCTAAGGCAAAGCACCAGAAAACTGATGTTCTCTGGATTTATTTACGACAAACTTGCTTCTCCGACGATCAGCAACATGTTTGCAGATTGGAAAGGAAACGATAGAAGCAGCTACATTTCCATCCAACTGTCATGGGAACTTAAAAGGCACCTTTTAAATTTTGCAAAAGAAAACCGAACAAAAAAGAAAATGTGATTAGGGCATGTTTAGAGCAAATGCACCAGGCTAATTGCCAGATTTTGATTTTTGATAAGCAGGAAGTAGATAAATGCTTTAGAGCATTTATCTACCTAGTTCAAGAGCTAAGCACTCAATTTTACACCGGTTTCGCTCACGGAGGAAATGAAACCATCTGACCCTGCAGAGCGACCGGCACAGCCTCCACCTGGATCTTGGTTGGGGTCTTCCAGCCCAGCTGATCACAAGCCTCGCAGAGAACCTCGGTGATACCCTGCAGGAGACATCATGGGGGACACGTCATGTTTCTGCACAGCCTTACATAGATCTGTGTCCCACTCACACCCGGGCGAGGATGTCGCAGTTAGGAGTAAATGTGTTGAAAGAGCGCGTTAGCTTTGTTAAGCTAACCGAGAACAAAGCTGCTTTGGTGTGTTTTTATCTCCTGTCGGTTCTGAGATCAACCTACCAGATCTTTGAAGGTCTTCACCGTTTCCTCGCTTTCTCCGTCATGACACTGTTCTCCGCTCTGATCGCAGCCTGAATCCTGCGGACTCTGTTCCGTGTTTGGCTCCAGTTTCTGCTCCTCCATGCTTCTCGTCCCAACGTGTCGTCGTCGCTTAACTGCGCATGTGCGGAAACGCGACCCCCAAAGGATGCTGGGAAGTAGAGTTCTTCTCCTGAATAGACTCAGAAACGTGTCCAAACTTTAAATAAGTTTTAAAAAAAATGTATGTTTTATCCATGTATGTTCTTCAGCAGCACATGACAACAGAACATGTTTGGACCGATTTTTATTTGGCAGCAGAGCAAACCTCTTTGAAAACCAATCCATATTCATTTAACCAGTAAAAATAAAAAAAATGTGAATCAATTACACAGTTTTAATTCGCTTAATTATCGGGGAAAAGAAACCAATCTGTAGATTTAAAAAAACAAAACAAAGCCGTGCAGAGCGTAGTGTTACGTTTAACTGAGACAAGCTTTTATAACACATATTTAGGGACATATTTATTTCTCTAAAGCTGATGGTTGAGAGAGAAAATGATATTCTCCAACGCTCTAAATACAGCTGCTTCTACAACTCTGCACAGCAAAACAAGAAAAACGCTTCTACAGTCCAAAGACCCCCCCCTAATGTTACAGCAGTCCCTCCATCTCTCTCATAAAGGCTTCATAAACTTGATCTTTAGTCTTCATGCTGGGCTGAGGAACAGATCCCACGTGGGACGGCTTGGCCAACCCCATCTGAGCAGCCGCCTGCTGTTTCTGCCAATGTCCTCCCATTCCTTCGTCTCCCCTCCGTCCTCCAAGACTGCCCCTCGCCTTATCCAGGGGCCCGCTCGCTGCCCCCGGCATCGGTCCCCCCTTGTCCCTGCGCACCCTCAGTGCCGTCGGCACAAAGCGAGTGACCTCCGCCTTGGGGTTGATGATCTGAGGTTTGGCTGAGATGGTGGCTCCTCCGGCCCCGCCCGCCGCCAAGCCGCCTCCCGCAGCAGAGGTGATGTTGGCTCTTTTCTCGATTGTGGCCGCGTGGTGGTGGCTGCCCGCTGTGCCAGGAGGAGGGGGCATCTGCATGACTCCAGGTCGCATGGGCATGGCAGGGGGGGGCATGTTGCCCTGCGAGCCATCCTGGCCAGATCCTGGGGTCTTCTGCCTTGAAACGATGCTGGGAGGAGCGCTGAGCACGTTGGAGTTGAGAGGTGGGGGAAACATGGAGAGCGGTGGCGCAAGAGAACGTGGGGGGCCTCCTGCTCTAGGGGGAGGAGGTGGAATACCTTAACGGGACACACAAACACACACACACAAAAAAAAGGGTCGCTTAATACAAGCAAGAGCAGAAAACTCGAGGGCCACATTCAGAAGCAAGCGGATGATGTGTTTCCTTGTTTCCTTTTCCATCCACAACCCAATTATTTGATAAGTCCCATAAAATACAACTTGAACACACTTTAGTTTTCTTAAAATATTTTTGCGAGGAGCAGTGAATAAAGCTACCTGGTGGTGCCGGGGGTGGTAGTCTAGGAGGTGGTCCACGTGGTGGAGGGCCTGGAGGAAGGCTGGGAGGGGGGCCGGGAGGAGGGCCCGGAGGGCGACCAGGCGGGGGACCAGGGGGCAACAGACGAGGCATTGGACCCCGAATTCCTCCAGGCATACCAGGGGGCCTCAAAAATGGAGGCGCACCTAAAAATGATAAAAGACATAGTCTAAATGACATCTAGCGCCATGTTAGCTTAAAACACAACAGCAAACCATCGCTACATTCACACAGCATTTTTATTTATTTTTTTTAAAGGTAGTTCTCTCTGAATGCTACGACCATCAGACTTCTGTGTGAACGGTCTATGATTGCAAAACGACCCCCGCGATCAGAGGAATGTAGCAGTGCGATGTATACCGTCTGTGGATCAATTATTATGTTTTTTTTTAGCATTGGGAGATCAGAACAAGATGATGGAAGCTCAGAGACATTGTTTAAAACCAGATTTGCAACATCTGACTTATACATGTCCGATTTAGGAGCACAAATGAAAGTGGAAAAAAAAAAAAGTGTACGTCGCATGTCCCTGCCGTGTGAATGCACGTGTGTCACCAATAAGGATGGATGTGCGTTAACATATTGTTTGATTATCATGATGAATTTCTTGTCTTGAAAGTAACTGATTTATTGTCAAAATGATAAATTAAGATGAGTGCTTTTGAAAAATTCGCTGAATTATTTTGACTTTTTCCCCACAGTTTGCTTAATTCGAGAGATGAGAGAAAATAAACTAAAAAAATATTACATGCAGCTACTGTGTGCCATTTAGTGATAGGAAAACCACTTCTTTATGCAAGTGGTGTCATAAACAAGCTTATTTTAATTGGTATGTTTTTTCAAGGGCACACCTTGTGGTATTATTCCTTTATACTGCAAGATAATATATATATTTTTTTATCCGTATCGCCCACCTGTAGACACGAAGCCTCTTCTTTTTAATCAAACTAACCTGGAGGGGGTGCAGGGGGCGGGCCAGACGGGGGACCGGGTGGTCGCATTGGAGGAGCAGGTGGAGGACCCAGCGGAGGAGGCCCAGTCATCGGTGGGCCTTGCATGGGGGGAGGTCCTTGTTGCCCGAGTGCCCCAGGAGGAGGGGGCAGACGCTGACTGCTCATAACGTGAGGCTGAGAGTCTCCAGGTGGCCCCCGATCCTCGGTGTCTGAGGCGTCTGACTCGTCTGTGAATTCCTCCTCTACGTCTTCTTCCTCATCTTCTTCAGGAATCGACTGACCTGAAGATGTGAAAGAAACGGCCTGCATCGTTTTCCTCTGTCCAGTAACGTTCGAAGTTAGGAGGTAGGGACGGTGAATACCTGCCATCCTCAACATCATGGCCTGCAGTGGAGTAATGGCCTTTGTCTTCTTCAACACCCTCTTTTTCTTCCTCTTCCCCTCCCGAACCTCCTCTGCTGTAACATCTGCGAACCGAACACTTCGACCTACAGGAATCCCACGTAAAGGAGTTTTTATTAGTGACAGAAGAAAAATGCGTGGAGGTGAAGGGTTGCAGAACATACCGGATCTGTATGGCCACACTCACCGGCGTGCCTTTCGCTCCTGTCCTCGCTCCTTTCGTCTCCCTGCCGATCCGCACGTGCTCTGTGATCGCCATCTGCGCCGTCGTCTCCGTCCTCCTCGCTGTCCTCCTCGGAGTCACTGTCGTCGTCCGCATCGTCCCGATCGCTCTCGCTCCCGCTGTCGCGATCCATGGTGGAGTCCAAGCCAGGGATGGAAGGGTCTGGCTCAAGCGGAGCAAACACAGAGATTAAAAGAAAGCAAGGAGAACAGTCTGACGAGACGTCGGGATGAATGTTACCTGCGTCTGTGCCGTAGACCCGGCGAGACGGAATGCCGTACAGTGCCAAAACCTGCGGAGGCGGCGGGCCGGGCGGGGGGCCTGGAGGCTTCTTACCAGGAGGCAAACGTGGAACGCTGGGAACGGTGAGCCCTGCTCCTAATGCTTTGCTGGAATATTCACAAAACCAGAATTACTGCTGTTGAAAACAGTTTACAGCATCATAGAGACCTTTTAAAAAGTATTCATACCCCATGTAAACACAAAAACCTGATACATGCACATTTGCATTCCCATGAATTATTGAAAACCACTGAAGGGCAATGACAGGCTTTTCACTCCATACAAAGTTTGCACATGTAGGGACTGATTAGTCCGTCCTTGTCAGAATAATCGACGGATTGAATGGTGAAAATCTACAAACATTAGAAATTCAGGCTGAAAACAGGCCTTTGTACCAGTCCAGATTTTATCTGCACTCTTTACTTTTAATGTTCTTTTCTTTGTAATGATTTTTTTGTCTGTGTTCTTAAATTCTGCTTTCAAACACAACTTTTGATCTTGTATGTAACACAGGTTGAAATGTCATGCTATGCAAATACATTTGCTTTTTCTCCATCCCCTCACAGTTGAGCACAATCTGTTTAGACTATCATATTAAATTTCATTAAAATAAATACATTTCTAAGAGCACAAAGGGTGTAAATACTTAAATGGATTGTGTTTTGGCTCGGAACGCTTTAACAAACCCGAAGGAGGAAGTCTTCTTGAGTATAGAAGGAGGCTGAGCTCTTGGTAACGGGATGTCCTGGATGTGGATGTTGGATGGGGCGTGAGGCATGTCGGGTAAGGGGATGCTGTCCACTTCTACTGACTCAGCGTTCTAAAAAAGAGATTATACATTAGGAGACACGTATAATTTAATTCTTAAATCTATCTAAACTAACAAAACCTTTTCATCAAACGAAGATTTACCACAAAAGTTGTTACCTAGGAAACAAAAAGCATAAATCTACACCCAGCGTGAAAATTTTCATATATGAATGTAAACATGGCTTCGGCCAAACCTTGACTGAGTCGAAATAGAGAGCCAGCTGGCCTCGCTTGGTCTCATATTCAAGTTCCAGTTTGCGCAGCTCCTTGTAGGTTTCAGGATTCTCCCTCTCGTACAGGTTGACGATGCGTTCAAATGTCTCACGTAACTTCTTTCGCTTGTCCCTCAACACCTTCTCATTGAGCAAGGGCTGTTGTACTGGGTTGAACTCTTAAAAAAAAAATTTAAAAAAAAAAGGCAAATAGGGGTAAATTGCTAATTAAACAGCTTCCTAAAAACATGTGTGCATAAAAATCCTCCTCTTACCCATTTCATCAAGCTTTTCCATATCTCTGATGATTTGTCTGGGATCTTTCATCTTCAGCACAGCAGCTCTCACCATCATCCTCTGCTTCTTGTTCTGTCAAACAAATTCACAACGTCAGCAACTTAACATACATCTTTTTTATTTCGATGAATGTTGTGTTTATAGATTATCTACCTTCTTTAACTCCCTTTTCCTGGCTTCCTTTCCTGGAAGGAGTGAAAAATACACATAGTTACTACATCAACATCACCTCACTGATACAGCGTAATGTTATTAAGGTGTTACCGAACAGGTCAGTGAAGAAGCTCTATTTCCAGGCTTATACTTACTAGCCTGGTCGGTGGGATTCATGAACTTCCCACTCTTGGTGGAGGAGGTGGAACGTCGCCCCATGTTTGCAAATTGTCTCCTTTACCTTGATAAAAATGAATCATTTAGATGAAAATAAAGTACATGGTTCAAAATCCGAAAAAGGTCGGAACTGTAGTTCAGACGTGTTCCTATCAGCGACACTCTAGCTGCTGCTTTGGTTCATTTGCTGGATTTGATAGAACACAAATGGGAACTTTTATCATTTCTGTTTGCTTTAGGCAGGGCACCTCTGATAAATCAAACACACATAGAATACCATTCACAGGGTTTTCATTCCTGCTAACCAGGAATGGTTAAAGCAAAAAGTTAAAAGGAATTAATTTACCTCAGGACTGAACACAGAAAACTCTTTTAAAATACTTAATATTGACTGATTTAACTCGTGAACCTGTGTGTTTATTAGCCTGAGCAAAGGTGTGTGTCTGAATTATAGGATTTACCTAAAATGTTACATTTAAAAAAAGAATACAAGCATAATCACTCGTTTTAATGGTGGAAAACTTTCTTTTGCTGCTTTTTACAATAAAACTGATTTTTTAAGGTAACAATCATGAGTTTTGGAATTGAAATGAACCAATAAAACGACAAGATCAGACCGCCTCAATTTTTAATCAGGCAATGAATTGCAATTTTACTGTATTGCGTAAATGTTCCACAGCTAAGATATTGTTTGGTCTATAAATGCAAAAAAAAACAAAACAAAAAAAACATCCTTTGATACATTTTTAATGTGTTCCATAAATATAACAAATCTTAGGTTGCATTTGCATAACTACCTACACAGGGATTATTTTCTACAGAAACAACTATTATCCGTACAACAATATTACCAACTGCTGAGCAGAACATTACAGGCAGCAGGTCAGACCAGGAAATTCAACAACAGTTTAAGTCAGAAAACGTTTCACAAGCGCATTTCGACTTTTTTCACAGATTCTAATCTGCTAACTCTCCCAGCATCATTTTTAATGTGATGCCTAAGAACAAGGTGACACATTGAGTTTTCTCCAGCTTTGCAGGTTTATGATGCTGCTCATCACCAGCCCGCAGGCCAAAACACAGTTCTTTCATAAAAATATTTTTTTTACATAGGAACATTTGTAAGGATACTAAAGAACCATCTTTGATTGCAAAGACGACACAACTACCACGGCCAAAGCATGCCGTGCATGTCTAACTGCAGGTTAGAAACCCAAAACCACAACTTAACTATCCACCTCAAGTGTTTCTCTATGAAGAGCAGAAAATACAGTTTTGCACTGTTAAAACTAAACTACTAAATTCTTGTGGTTTGTTGTAAATTTTAATTGTGCATAACATATAAGTATGAGATATTTAAAATGTACCATTGCGTGTTTAATACTATTGTTGCATCAGTTAAAGTCCTGGTTATTTCACCAAAGGTTAGTACACCCGAAAGTTCCGTATACTTGTTATGGCCTAGTCAAAGTATAAGTCAATAAAAAAAAACATTATTATAACCTAGCATGTACCAATGAAACAAATTAAGCATGCATTACAAGATCATTTAACGTCTGATCGAAATAAATACTCATTTGATATTAGAAAATACTCTTATTGTGATTAACAACTATCAACATGTTTTTATTGAGAATAAAGCTGGTAAATTACACCAGAATGGATGCGATAAGTTATTTTAAACCACAATGTAAGTACAGCAAAGAAAATACTCCCTGTGCCATTACTTTTTGCCTAACTTATTGATAAACGATAAACACTTGATTGTAGGAGCTAGCCACTGTCAGCTAACAAGTTAGCAACCAGGCTAGGTCGAGGAAACGTATCTGACTCATTGCAGATACGATAGGATGGGTAAAAAATGTTATTAAGGAATAAATAATCCTTGGACTTAAACTTTGTATTACCTCAAAAGTCCTAGCTTGTTCAGTTAGCATATATATGAAGCTAGGCCCGTGTTAGCATCAACAGCAGCAGCAGCAAGGAAAGCTGTGCCGGCTTTACCTTTCCTCCAACAGAGATGAACGGCCCGCTGCGAGGTTTACACGCCCGTCTGGGTTCCCACGGGAACGGACAGGTTTCTGCGTTCTACTCCTAAAGAGAAAACTACCCAACCAGAACCTAGCTTGAAACAACGAACGCGTTAGCCGTCCGCCATGTTTGCTGCTGCATGCAGGAGCGGAAGGACCCAGGTGACGTCACCGACACGAGAAACTGTGAAACCGCGCTGTTGTTTGTTTTAAAGTTAATGTTCAGAAAACCCCTTAGTGTTAGACTAATGATGCAGCATTTTATAACCTTTATTATCTCATAGCTCGAATCCAGTTTATACGCACATTTTAATATGTTCACGTTTAAATTCCAGGCTCGGTTCTCTAGTGGTGAGAAGAGGAAACTACAAGCAATTACTATCACGATGGAGAATCTTCTATTAGGATAATTACAATCTAATTAATTTATAATATTCCACAAGATTAATTAGCATTGATCACCTAGCAATGAATTCACACTGAGGATTATTCTTCCAATTAGTGGAACCAGTGTTGCAGGATCTGGTTCATTTCCCCCACTTGGCTCATCACCCAGGGGGTCACAGTCTTGGGAGAAATCCCAATGATTGTTTGTTTTTTTCTTATTTAAATGCATATTTCGTGTAAGATTTAAGTGCCCCAACAGAGAATTGTTCAAAATAGAGATTTAGATTTCTGTATTTGAAAATCTATACTACTCAAATTTACATTAATACAATTATAATGGTTAAATGGAAATATAATAATATGCTACAGAAAGCATGGTGGGGGTGAAACAAGCTTTCTGCAGCTCCATGGAACATAAACTAAAAATGTTATCACCTGTTGCAGCTCGACGTAGCTATATAGGCAGCAAAACTCAGATGACCTCAGTTTATTAACCAACTATGTCTATATACTGGACTTAAAGAGGCTGTGTATAAATGTTTTGATAATACTGATATATCTGTAAATACTAATAAAAATAAGTAATATTTTTGAATACTGGTAGCTTAGTTTGGTTTCAATAAAAGTGTTTCTAACATGAAATACGTTTTTATTTACAATGTCTGTTTAAAAAGATGAAACGTTGGTATTATATCATGATAATTTTATGCTGACCCATACCTTCATTTTTTTATTATTCATGTTGTTTTTTTAAATCAGCTTTACACTCGGTTGTGTCGGATTTGCTTTAATTTTTCAAGACAAAAAATATCAACTGATTAAAACGTTTAATCAGGTTTCTGCCATAGATTCTCAGTGGGATTTAGACCTGAACTTCTTAATACCTGAACACACTCTGATCCAAGCCACAAAGATTAAGCTTTCTCTAATGTGACAACAACACCCTGTTCGATAGTCAAACTATAAAGAGGACGTCCTGTAACTTTTATTCAAAAGTTTTTTTCCTCTTAACCCAGACCCAAATTCTCCCACCTGAGCAGTGATCTCTGCAGCTTCCTAAGAGATGCCATTGAGTATGGTTTCCAGTCTTTCCATTTTGAAGCATAAATTGAAACAGACATTTAAATGTTATTTTATAACCCAGGCCTATTTTAAACTTCTCCACAACTCAATTCCTTACCTGTCTACTCTGTGTCTTCCCCCTAAGAAGTCTTAGGGTTGACTTCAATTACTAACCAAGCAACCTTTGAAGGCATATAATAGTAATACCGATATATTATGATATTTGAATAAATCATTGTCAAATCTTAACAATTATCCAGTTTGTGTTGGCCTAGTTTGTAGAAGAAGTGTTAAAAGAGACTCTGTGTACGTATATTAGATATAAAAAAGAGCGTACTTATGGAGGACAAGAAAAGTAATATAAAAACAGTTGACCGGTTTCTCTAACTTGTTTAGGAGGGAGAGCATGTACTCTGTCAGGGAGGATATAAAGGGTCTAATGCTCCATAGTTATGGAAACATCTTCGGTAATCCTGTATCATGTGACTCATAGTAATAATCAGCCCATAATGAAGAGAGCTGCTGTGGTGCAAACAGCAGAGAGACTCAGGGAGAAGCACACCTGTTCACAACCTTGATATTCCTCAGCACCTCTTTCCTCTTCGGTAAGTGTCTGCAGGGCCTTAGATGTCAGATTCATTCACGTGCACCAGTTAATGTGTGTTTAATGCCTGGGAGATGTTGAATTGCAGTGAAATTACTTCCCTTTCACAGCTGCTATAAGTAGGCCGGAGGTTGTGTTTTACTGGGAATCAGTAATTATAAACGTCCTATTTCTCACTTTAACCAACTAAAACAAAAGCCAGATTAATTGCAGGGCTCCGCTGTTACGACTTTCATTCATTCCAGATTTAATTCAAATGCAAATCAGCCTGTGAATCATCCAGACTGAACCTAGCTTAAATACAAACACCGACCGTCCAATTCTCCTCGCAGGGCCACACAGAAGGGGATCCTGCTTCAGCAGGACTTGGGGAAAATCAGTAAGACAAAAAAAGGGTCAGATTCCTCCGGAGGACAAGAGTTTTGTCTTGCATGATGTCTGTTGTGGGCGCCCAGCCTTTCATCAAGCCAATGCAGACCTCAGTTTCACCCGGTATCCAGAGGAGACACACGCTCCCAGCCAGCGAGGTGCGGCCGCTCAACACACAGGATGCCATCAGTGTGTTTGAGATTGAAAGGGAGGGTAAGTGGGCCAGTTTCACAATCTAATATATTCATAATTTATTGATTAAATAATTATGAGGTTTTTGTATTAAACGGATATAAACACAATGATTAAATGAATAAACAAACAAATAAATGAACACATTTAGAATAATTTAATAGTCTGGGTAAAACATGATAAAGACTAATAAACCATTTAAACAACTAGTTACTTTAAATAATATAAATTATTTAACCGTTTCATATATTTTACATGCTATTTCATTATATTTTAATAATTGTTTGTTTAAGCATTAACGTTTATAATGAGTAATAGTTATTATGGTTTTGTATTTTGCTTGTACTCTAAATCTATGATTTTATAATTATAATTATTATATTATAATTATAGTAATTGTAATAGTCGTTGTCTTTTCAGTATACTCTTAACATCTTAGTATGTGGATCCATGCAGATAATTGATTAAAAAATAAAATTAGTAAAATTGTTAAATACAATAGTTTCTTAAACAGTAAGATTTTTTTAAAGATAATGAATGGGACATTTTTTCACATCTAATCATTTATCTATATGGTTTAGAAACTGTTTTTCAACATTTAAAGACAAATTTTTATCATGTTTATTTAATGCCTGTATTTTTGTTTCAATAAATAACATTTAGGAAAAATGAAGCAAAAATAACTGAAAGATATTATTCATATTAGCACCTGATTTACACAATAAAAATACATAGAAATATTGTTTAATATTGATTTACCGTGTTTTTTCATGGGTTTCATTGTGACACTTTTGGCCCGCCTTACATTAGAAACAGCAAATGTTGTTTCCACAGACAAAAAAATAAATTCATGTTTTATCAACTTACCTTTAAACTCTAACTCTGCACTTAAAATGCTAAATCATGATCTTTAATGTCGTCTCCAGCTTTTATCTCAGTTTCGGGGGAATGCCCCCTCCACCTGGATGAGGTGCGTCATTTTCTCACGTTGTGTCCGGAGCTTTCTATGGGTTGGTTTGAAGAGGGCCGGCTGGTGGCTTTCATCATCGGGTCTCTGTGGGACCAGGACCGGCTCACCTCAGTAAGACATTCTGTGTTTCCAGCATTTTGATTAACTGGCTCACCACCCAGGGCAGTTAAATCATAGTCAAGGGGGGCGGCCTGGGTGTTGGTCCCAGTTTAAGGATTAGGAGTCCATTGTAGAAATGCAACTTTCTCCAGCTTGACAAAATCAGAAAATCTAAAACAAAATTAAAATTCTGGCTGTTTTCTCTTCAGGATGCACTGACCCTGCACAAGCCCTGCGGCTCCACTGTTCATATCCACATCTTGGCAGTCCATCGCACCTTCAGGCAGCAGGGCAAAGGCCCCATCCTGATGTGGCGCTACCTGCAGTACCTGCGCTGCCTGCCCAACGTGCGCCGGGCCGTGCTGATGTGCGAGGACTTTCTCATCCCGTTCTACCGCAAGTCTGGCTTCAAGGTTTTGGGCCGCTGCGCCATCACCGTGGCCAACCTCACCTTCACCGAGATGTGGTTCCCGATCAGCGGTCATGCATACATGCGCCGCAACAGCGAGGCGATTCGATTCCCGCAGCATTCCCTGGCTGTTCCTCTGACAAAGACTGACGAGCAAGGCGATTTATGACTTTTTTTGTTATCTTTTACCAAAATTGGGAACTTGTACACATAGCCGTTCCAAGGTCTTATGAGGCCATGGCAGAATTTTATTTGGGTGGCAACTCCTTGTCTTGTCTTGTTATGAAGAAGGGTAAATTACATAACATTAAAATAACATATCTGAACAGCATGGAGCTCTGTACATTACGCAAAAGGAAATCTGTGAGATTTCTGTGTATATCTTATAATGTATTTAAAATACACTTCTTACAACCTGAAAGGAATTTATTTTATCAACTAGTTAAAACATTACTTTAACCTTAGAGAGAAAAATAGGAAAAGTTCACCTATTTTTGGGACCGCCTTAGTGATCCTAACATCTTCCAGCACCGGCCAGCAGGCCGCCTTAGCTATGGTCCGACACATTACTGTTTTAACTCTTACTATAGCTGCCTCTGTGGATGTATAATTTCAGCACAGAACAAACTCCATGATCAAAGGGTTGTGTTGAGAATTTTACTTGATCCAAGCTTTTGAATCAGCACGAGGTGGTTGAAAGACAAATAGGTAGTGCTGTCCCTTGGGCATCTGAATGGTACCAAATTTTGAAACACAATAGATCAGAAGCCTCAAAGGTATGTGGATAAATCTTGAATAAGTTAACAGAATTTATTTATTTGTCTTTTTTTTTTAATAGTATGACACACTTTTTTTTGTCATCCCCAATAGCAAAGGTCAGCTAAACTTCAGGCCAATGCTGTCAGTTTTCTCTGTAGTCTTTTGCTCCGATTTATTGGACCTTTTCTCAGACTTCTAATTAAAGCTCATGAGCTAAAATTGTGTTGAGCATTTTTCTGTGTACATAATACACCAAAAATGTATTTTAGCCTTTTAATGGAAAGTGTTATGTGTTAACATGTACAAAACATAAAGTGTTGACTGGAACTCTAACTGTGTGTAAGCCGTTTTCTGCTTAACACCTTTCAGGGCTTCTAATGAACTGACCTCAGTCATCGGGCCTTACCTGCTCCAGCTGCTCTATTATGGAGGCTTTAGCTGTTGGAAACGTCTGGGGATTTAGAGCTACTCATCCGTTAGCCTGCAGTGACCTGATATAAACCTTCATGAACACTGCAGAATTTCATCGCCCTGAGTTTTGGTCCAATGTTCTTTTGTTTTTTTTCTTTTTCAAACACATAAATGTTTGCAAAATTATTGTTCCTAAACAGGAAAACTCCACCTTAGTTGACTTAGACATTCCTGATTCATCTGGTCAAAATAAAGTATGTTTCAATTCTCCAAACTGTTAAACGTGGAGTCAAAAGCTATCACTGTTTTTTTTAAGTATCACCTTTAAGAGCATGCAGACCTCTCCATAATTTGCGTACTGCCTTGCGTTCGGGTGTCTCTGAGCAGCATGTGTGAAGCTTCACGCTTTAATCCGTGACACATTCCCTGATTTAGGTCCTAAT
The DNA here is from genome assembly GCA_032876305.1 of Orestias chungarensis. NCBI lineage: Eukaryota > Metazoa > Chordata > Actinopteri > Cyprinodontiformes > Cyprinodontidae > Orestias > Orestias chungarensis. The sequence goes on from JAVLVB010000252.1 coordinate 1,114,698, forward strand.
CTATCAAAGTCGCCAGTCAGTGGTTTCCTTTAAACACATTAAATTTTCAAAACACGTCATGAAATATAATAACATTTATTCTTGGTTCCAGAGTGAAATAAAAATAAAATGCCTCAACTGATCCTGTACCAAACATCTATTCCAAAATTGTATTTTTTTTAAATCTAATTGTTTTGAGCATCACATTATCAAATAAAGCTTTTTACAAAGACCGTAAGATTCGTTTAAACTTTCCCAAATTTTCAGTGTGTTTTGTTGCGAATAACACAATAACACACAGCAGATCATATCTGTACGTGTAATGTATGGAATCAAACAAGGGTCAGAAAGAATTTATACTATAATTTGCAAATTTGTAACTTGAGATTTGCAAACTTGAAGGTGGGAAATCTTTTTTACAAGTAAAAATTCTTTATCACCCTTATTTGATATATATAGTAATGACAAAGATACACAACTTTAAATATTATTTATGAAAATATGTGACCAGCGTGACCTTCATGTGTACTTAGTTACTGTAGGTTCTGAAGTTAGTTCCCCAGGAGCGTGTGGCGGACGCGTGTTGTCCAAAAGTGAAGGCCAAGAACCGCAAAAAAGTGTGTCCTCCATGACTGTATGATTTACGAGTTTATTCTCAACATAAAAGAAAAATTTAAAATATATATTTTCCAGTTAAATGTATTTAATACACTATGCCTGTCCACTCACATCTGTAAACATGGTTTCCAAGATTTCCAACACGTCAACCGATAACAACATGGTCCAAAAACCGTGTGCTCCTCCGTCCATTATTATCCACTCACAGCATCACTTCCTGATAACACCATACAGACACTTACTTTCTTAAAGGCACAGGCACTTACTAACCAGTTTTTAAACATGAATTAAACAAACACTAAAGATTTTAAATAACTTATTTTATTTAAATGCAATTAAATTATTAAACTGAAATTACTATAAACTGTTCTAACAGTTAAACGGCACCTACGTTACCGGCCCCTAATTGTTCTGATAATGTAATGTAAAAAAAATTACCTAAATTTCTTGACAATTAACATTCAAAATAAAAGCCTCCCTTTAATAGGCATATGAAATACCCACTATTTTGTCAGAAAACTTCAAAAAAGTATACAAAGTCCATTTTCAGCCAGTCTTCGTCTTCATCAGTCGTGTAGAACAAAATTGAATGATAGACAAAGAAGAAAGAGACAGAAAGAGAAAGAGCCAGAGGTTACCAGCACATGGTTCATCGTGGGAGCTCAGTCTTTACCACTGGCCCATTCATCTTCCACCAGCAGGCATATTTTTGTAATGGATCTGTCCAAGATGTTAGTTTTTGCCTTTATCCGTACTCTGCGAACAAAACCCTTCTTGTCTGGAACAGCTTCAATTATCCTTCCCATAATCCAAGAATTTCTTGGTGCACAGTGGTCCACGAGGAGAACCATGTCTCCTTCTTTGAAGTCTCGGGAAGCTGTGGCCCAGCGCTGACACTCCTGGAGTTGCGGCAGGTATTCTTTAATCCACCTCTTCCAAAACAAGTCAGACACATGTTGTACCTGTCTCCACATACGCCGAACATATAGATCATCCTTGTCAAACAATCCCAGAGGTAAGCTTGGTTTAGTTTTCAGCAACAGAAGATGATTAGGCGTCAGCGCCTCCAAATCGTTTGGATCATTGGACGCCTTTGTGATGGGTCAGCCATTGATTTTTGACTCTGCCTCACACAACACCATGTGAAGGCTTTCTTCATCCATGATTTGCTCTTTCACCGTGGAGTTCAACACCTTCCTTACTGATCTTATCAGCCATTCCCAGGTACCTTATTGATGCGATGCTGCCAGAGGGTTGAATATCCATTTGATTTTGCGCTGATGGAACAGGTGCTGAAACTCTGAGGAATTCTAGTCAGCGACAGATGCCTTTAACTCAAGATTAGCTCCAATAAAATTTGTCCCATTTTCTGAGAGAATCTCTTCCACCTGACCCCGCCGGGCTATAAACCGCCTGAGTGCGTTTATGCACAAATCCGTGTCCAAAGAGGAGGCGAGCTCAAGATGCACTGCTCGCACCGCCAGGAAAGTGAATATGACTCCATACCTTTTTATTATACTTCTCACACGAATGGTCCGAAATAATCCACTCCTACTCTTGTGAAGGGTGGATCATCCGATAACACTCGTTTCAGTGGAAGGTCGGCCATTAGCTGTCTCCCCGCTTGTCCATGCAAGCGTCTACATGTCACACATCTTCCACATATCTTTCTGATAGCCGCGTTTGCATTTGTCATCCAAAACTGCTGACGCAAGTTAGACAGCGTGTGATTGCGCCCTGCATGCCCCGTTTCTTTGTGGATTTGTTGAAGAATCAAATCTGAAATGTAAAAGTCTTTGGACAGAATAATAGGTTGCTCAGCCTTCCACCCACTCGCAGCACGCCGTCCTGAAACATCCGGTTCAACTTGTACAAGGGGCTGCTGCGCTTTACATTTTGTCCTTTACTCAGAGCTGCAATATCTTCTGAGAATTTCTCCTTCTAACAGAATCTGATACTTGAAGCTCAGCAACTTCCAGGTCATCTACTGAGATGTGTGCGCTCTTATAGCTTTCTTTAAAGGAGTTCATCTGACTTTTGATCAGCTGCTGGCCACTATCCGAGCATGATTCTTTGTTGGCTGCACACAGCTCTTTCCTCCTTTGACAAAGAATCCACAGCAACTCTTTAAGCTTCAAAAACCACGCCACAGCCTGTTTCAGCTTCATCCAAGATGAGAAGTGATGGATGAGCTTTTTGAATGGTGTTACATTTTCTTCCACACCTACGAAATTGGCTGTAACTCTTTTCGATTTCGGGTTCAACTGTCTGTATAGCTCAACGGACTCTTCGGCCAGGATTCAACCAGACCGCAAAGGAACTCTGGACCTGAAATCCAATTCGTGTTCTTCATAAAGTCACTCACTTTTTTTCCTCTCGAGGCACATTCAGCAGGATTCTTGTCAGTCCCCACATGCCTCCATTGTTACACTTCAGAACTTTTCAAAATGGCGGACACTCTATTCGCCACAAATGTCCTGTAACGGGTTGTATCATTTTGCAGATACTTTAGTACGACTGTACAATCAGTCCAAAACATTGATGGTGCAAGATCACTTTGCAACTCTTCTGGAAAAGCTGAAGTGCTCTAAAGCAGTAAGACTGGCTAACCAGTCACACCAACTCCTTTTGAGGTACTCAGGTAACTTGTCGTCCCATCCGATCTTCAACCTGTACAAATCTTGGAGGATAGTCTTTGCTGGCAAAACCACTGGAGCTAGCACTCCCAGCGGGTCATATACTGATCCGATGACTGAGAGGAGTCCCCTTCTTGTGAATGGACGGTCCCTGATGGGGATTTTAAACTTAAATGTGTCGGATTCCACACACCAGTTGAGACCGAGAGCTCTCTCCATAGAGGTTGCATCCTGATCAAAGTCCAAGGTTTTCATCTCTTTTGCCCAGTCAGACTTTGGGATGGAGTCGAGCACTTTTCGCCTGTTGCTCACCCATTTGGTGAGACGAAAGCCTCCATGGACACAGATTTTCATGAGATCTTGGCACATCATTATCGCTTCTTCTTCTGTAGCGACAGACTTGAGGCAGTCATATACATAAAATTTCTGTGGGACTGTCTGTACTACATCAGCTCTGAACTGTCGACTCTGATCTTCCACACACTTCTTTAGTGCGAAACTGGCGCAACTGGGTGAAGAAGTGGCTCCGAACAGGTGCACAGTCATCTTGTGTTCAGCCAGATTATAATCTCCGCCTGGCCACCACAGAAACCTCAGCAAATCGGCATCGTCATCAGCCACTTTAACCTGGTGGAACATTGCTTCCACGTCCGCCATGACTGCTACAGGTTCCTGTCTGAATCTCACCATGTCCATGAATTGGTGATCCTCTTTTGACATTTCCACTTCTTCATGTTTTCCTACCTCTGGAAAATCCATCTGTCGAAGCCACAGGTTCTCTAAACTGGCCATGGTGATGTGGTTTGCCATGATTTTGGTAGGTTTCCTTTTATTTGTCCAACTGTAGCCTTCCCTTAAAGGCCCGTTCACAGTCCAACCAAGCTTTGTTCTTACTGCATAAGGTCCGTTACCAACGCTGTTGATAACCTCCCAGGGCTCCATAGCCTTTGTTACATCTGCTCCAATTAGCAATCCAACGTCGGCTTCTATGTGAGGCAGTTGTATTCTCTGGAGATACGGCCACTTTTCAAGATCCTTCTGTTATGGTATGTTTTCCTGTCCCACTGGTATTGTCTTGTGAGTGAAAGCATCTGGAAGATCAATAAACTGTTCACCAGACAAACTACTGACCTCCAGACTTGATTCCACGTAAGTACTGACCGGTTTCTCTTCGTTCATGGTTCTCAGCAGCATGTCTGTCTTTCTTCCACAAATCTTCAAATTGTTCATCATTGTCTCAGTACAAAACGTGGCAGAGCTGTCTGGGTCTAGGAATGCATATGGCTGCACTATTTCACTTCCATACTTGGATTTGACATGGACAGGGACTATTGCTAGTGTGCCGTCGTCCTCTCCGACCCCAGTATGCTCATGACCTTCAGACTGAGCGCAAACGATTCCGCTAAGAACTGTCTTACTATCATTGTCATTTTGTCTTTTTTCTAAATCCACGTCCCTTTTCTTAATGTGCAGAAGGGTGGGATGCATGAAAGAACACAGATCACAACTCATCTTCGCTTTGCATAGCACAATTCTAGTTTCTCTTTATGAGGCTTGCTTTTAAGTTTCTTACAAATCTCCATGACATGTTCACCTTTGCAGAAGAGACATACCTGTGTCGATAGTGAAGGACCTTTTTTCTATTCTCTGTGATTGCTTTGTTTTGGTGACCATCTTTTAGCTGGGATGTTATCTTTTATGTTGCCAAAGACTGGATGAAGAGCAACTTTGACCTGTTTGGGAATAAAGTCTGCCAAATCCTTAAACTTGACTCTTCTTCCACAAACCACAAACATTGATCTTTTTCTTTTGGAACGCCACTCAACAGGCTTGCAAAAGCATCATTAGTTTTGCACCATTCCTCTAGTGAGTCTTGAAATTCCAGATGTACTTTCTGCTTTACTGTATTCACATTATCATCGCCTCCCATTAAACGCTGGACCTCTTTTGTTGGCTCGTTAAATAGCCCAACTTAGCTTTGCTGGATTGTGTTAATCGATGCAACTAGCTCTCCATAGTATTCCTCCATAATGCTCAATTGCAAAGAAATAGCAACATCAACCCGCTTGCAATCGTGGCTCCAGATCAATAATCCGCTCTGGCTTTATTCAAGGAGCTCTTACGTCCAATGAAGCAGTCTGCAGTTTCCAGGAGTCTTGCCCTTTTTTCCCATAAGTACTTTCCACACTGAGAAGTCTGGGTTTTTGGACTGAAATGTAGGTTCTCAAGTTAGTTCCCCAGGAGCGTGTGGCGGACGCGTGTTGTCCAAGAGTGAAAGCCAAGAACCGCGAAAAAGTGTGTCCTCCACGACTGTATGATTTACGAGTTTATTCTCAACATAAAAGAAAAATTTAAAATATATAAATTTTACTGTTAACTATATTTAACACTCTATGCCTGTCCACTTACATCTGTAAACATGGTTTCCAAGATTTCCAACACGTCAACACGATAACAACACGGTCCAAAAACCGTGTGCTCCTCCGTCCATTATTATCCACTCACAGCATCACTTCCTGATAACACCATACAGAAACTTACTTTCTTAAAGGCACAGGCACTTATTTAACCCGATTCATCAAAATTATCGTTAGCTTTTAAACATGAATTAAACAAACACTAAAGATTTTAAATAACTTCTTTTCTTTAAATGCAATCAAATTATTAAACTGAAATTACTATAAACTGTTCTAACAATTAAATGGCACCTACAGTTACTTAGGTAGTAAGTGCTTCTGTTGTACTTTTCCCTTCTACTTGAATAGTACTATTATAAAGTAATCTTAGTCCAATTTAGTTTTAAAAAGGCCAGGATAATTTCCTCTAGTAACTTTCTTACATTAACACATTCTAATAAAAAATTGAAACAGATATAAACCTACATTTACTGTTTGTTAAAGTGAGATTTTAACTCACAAGCCAGTTTTAAGTATAAAATCTATATTAAGTAGCAGTTTTATTTATTTTATATAAAATAAGATGTGATCTGAAAAGTCTTTCTTCCTCCTGAATTCATTTTGTAGTCATGTTATTTATTTTTGCATTTAAAATAACAGAACCTGCAACATTTGTAACTTTCTTGTTAAATTATTAAAAGTACTTGACTAGCATTTTTAAGACATTTTTTTTTTAAAGCACATTGACGTAGTTCGACTCTACGTACTTACTTTAGTATATTTCTTTGGTTTTTTCACCCACATCAGCTCTTTACTCTGGAAAACACTAAACATGTGGCCATGGTATTCAGCTACATTCTTCTATTCAAATACCCTAACCAGCTTCTCAGTACCTGACGATCAAACATCACCATATTACCACCATTATGTTTCCCCACAAGATAGGATTCAGGGTGATGTGAAGTCTTCTTTTTCTGCCACACACAATGATTTGGATGTTGCTACTTTCCCCTTTTGGTTTGTAGTCAACTCAAAATGTGACTTATTAAAGCAGACGGTTTCTTCTGGGAGTATTTCCATATGTGATAGTTTTTATTGTGCTGGTTCAATTACAGCTCGTTTTTTATTTTAAGTCAGCTTGTTTACACCAGCTGTTCCTGAGTTGCTTCGCCAGTTTGGTCTTGTCTTTCTAGTCGTTCCTGTACTTTTCCAAGTTATTCTTTCTCTATTATCATTCTTATTCATTACTCAGTGTTTCCCTCAGTTACTCATTGCCTCTCCCATTGCAAACTTTCTTTAATTAGAATCACCTGATCCTTATTCTAGAGTGACCATCCCTAGTGTTGATACTCCTGCCTTTCTCTCAGTTTTGGTCTGATTCTCTTGTTTAACTGTTGAGTTTGTTTTTCCTCCTATCTGTCTTACACATGTTAGACATGCAATTTCTACTTGAATCACTGGCTGCTTTTGTTCCCTGGTTTAGTTTTTGCTTTAATAAACACTATGTTGCCCAGATCCCATCAGGCCTCTGTCTGCATTCAGCTCCTCTTCCATCTCCTTCTTGATTTATACTTGGTTTAAATCCCACATCTGTTAACTATATTTACTATGTAATTGATTTTTGAAGGCAAGGTATTTCTACATTATTTGTCATGGTTTTACATCAAAGCGTCCCATTCAATATATTGCAATAGTCAATATGAGGCTCATCAAAAAAGAGCAGTTTTGTTATTCTTTCAGGCTAATCAGATTTGGAATTGCTTATTTTCTTTAGATCATTTACATTCACATTTTTCACTATAAAGAAGTATTTGTGTTAAATCAATTACCTATAAGACTGTCTGCGTTTAGATGTAACAAAACCTTAGGCCATCACATTATCACCGCGTTTGAGTGTCTGGATTCTAAAATTCAGTGTTATTTTCATGACAAGCCTAAGAAGGTACGAACCATCTACATAATTCAAATCATCAAAGAGCTTTTTTCCTAAACTCTTAGGAATAAACAACTTGTTTTATTATAGATGTTGTTGATGTTTTTATTTTATTTGAGACTGGTCTTTGCATTCCTTGTCTTTAGCAGTGACTTTCATTGAACGCTCCCATGGATGTTGTTCCTACCCAGACTTTGTCCTATTGTTTAATTTTGAACGGTGATCTTGAATGAGGCATGCGAGCCCTCCAGTGCTTTAAATGTTGTTCTGGTAGGCTGAACTGTTTTCTCAAAAAGATTTAGTAAAAGGATTTGTAAGGTAATAAATGTCAGTAATTTTGTTTTCCGTCTTTTCTTGCTTTGTTTTAGAGCAGGGCAATAGGTGTTGTTGTTTTATGAAGATAGCCTACTTCGTGTTGTCTAGTAGGTTCTATTTCAGAGATTTATTGATTTTATGGGCCTTGGAGTAACCATCAATTGTGGCCAATTATGCCATATGTTCCAAAAAGTCTCTTAAAAGTAAGGAGAGATTTGTTTTTAATCAAATAAATGGAATAAAAGCTGCATTTTGGTTTTACTCTTAATATGTTCATCAGATAATGACATTGTTTGATAGTCTGAACAATTTTTGTTTGACAAAAAAAGCATAAAAAGATTGATTTTAGATGTATTTTTTTATATCTCCGACAGTAATAAACAGACCACATTATTTTTTTTTACCAGTTTAATTAAAATAAAATGTTTAATGTGCTAATTCACAGCATATATCACGTACTGAAAGGATAGGACATATTACAGTGACTACAGAAGTTTTACCATAAACAAATATTGTGTTAGCTGGATTATTGTTACCAGAGCCATCGGCGACATCGTTTGTGGTGTAATTGAGGGAGATGCAGATGATCACTTTTGCACCATTAGAACTGCATTTAAAGCCAAACAATAATAATCAAGCAAAAAGTCGGTTATTATGTGCATCAGTCACGCAATAGTCCAGTCAAAGCAAATAATTTGGGCATCTGTGTTGTGTTTAGCACGCTGTCAGACACTAGGCCTTTCAGGAAGCTTTTTACTGTGAGTGTTGAGCATCTGTCACAACAATCAAACCGAGAAATGCAATCTTGTATTGTGCTGCAATGATTCTTTCCTATAAACCAATGAACAAAAAGACATAATTACAACACAGCCCATGCCATGCTGTGTTGGCTTTACTTGAGATGACCCAACTATCATCCTTTAACCCCCTCCCCCCCTTACCCTCTGGACGCAGAGTGGGGTCATTTCAGCCTCTAGACAGGCTCAAAGGTAATAATCCCACAAAGTCCTTGCAGTCATCGAGTAATCTGGCTGACGGACATAACAACAACAACTACTGTGAACCCTCTGAGGGATCAGATGGGGTCTTTTGCACACTTCCTCCTTTATTATCAAGTATTAATCAAAGAAATTAGGAATTCCAGGCCTAAGGTTATATACGGTTTGTTACAGTTTGTAGTATAGATTTGCTAAAATGAATCATTGATTATTGTTCCCACTTTCACTGCATTTGCAAAAGCTCGTTAGTTTGTCCTTGTTACCCTTAACATGGATGAGTCACATTTAATCTGTAACCTTAATCCAGTGTTTCCAAGCCTGTGACTCGCCTCAGTTTACAAGGTGCGTGCTTCAAGTACACAAATTCTACCTTGAGGTAAGCACAGACCGTTCCAGAAGATGAGTCAAGATCATATGGAGTGAGTCGTTCCTGGAAAAGCTTCACAGAAGGGACGGCCCTTGTGTTGACATCAAAAACAGAACCATAATGGGATGCCTGCACCTTCCTGAAAGTTTGCTTAACATGTTTTTGACAGCCAGAAATTGTTGAAGTTAAAAGGGTGACACATTTTCAAAAAATACGTTGTTATGCATTGAGATGCTAAGATTTTGACTGATATTTTAGACATGGCCTCAGATATCTCCCTAGAAGCAAGCCAACCACCGAAAGTGTCAAAGGAGTCTTCAAATAAGAAAAAAAACAAAAAGAAAAAGTATGGCTATAAATTATAATAAAAACTAGTTTATATTTCAAACTAGTTTTTTTTAGATTAAATAAAAAGAGTAATAAATAAGAGTCGAGACAAAAGGAATGCAAGTAAGTTGAGTTTATTAGGAACATGCATGTAAAAGTTTTCTTCACAACATTTAACAAAAAACTGTTTACAATATGATAAATGGAATGACAAAAATAACTTCTTTTTTTTCATACAACCGGATCTATTACAGAGAAAGATAACACATGAGTATATTCCCACCAAAATAAATTTTTTTACCTGATTTTTGTTTCTCTGCTCTTTTCAGTTTGCCTAGAACCCCTTCCTCTAGCTTCTTTTAATCCCTTTTTGCATATTGTTGTTATTAAAAGCGGTAGTTAGCATAGGAGGGAGCATTGGAAGCATCTGTTGAGGCTACAGGTAGCAGCAGGACCCCAGTGGTGACGTCATTCTTACACCGATCCATAGCCTGCTTGTATGATATCTTCTCCTTAGTGATGGGATCTACCAGCTCTTTAGAGTGCAAAGCCTCATCTTTTAGCTCATTGGCAATTGTACTGTCAATCTGATTTGCTGCAAGTGCCTCTTCAACGGTTATGCGCCCAGCTTTAGCAGGGTCCACTAACCCACCTGTGAGGAACTGGGCCTCCATGTACCTCTTGGCGGAGTCTTTTGGTAGGTAGCCTTTCTGTGCTGCCTGACCCACTGCAAGACGCTCTTTGGTCACAGGGTCCTCAACTCCAGTGAAGGCTTTCTGTGCATTCAGAAGCTTATAGATGTGGCTTTTGTCTATTAGGTTGTGCTCGACTGCCTTGTGCACAGAGAGTTTGTCTTTTTTGCCTAGATCTACAATCCCACCAGAGGCTGCTTGTGCCTCCAACAGTCTCATGGCTGTTTCTGGATCGATGAGTTTCCGAGTGAGAGCACTTCTTACTGACATTCGGCTTTGGGTAGTGTTGTCAAATAGGCCAGAGATTGGGAAATGGTCATCCCTTGGGGCAGCAGTAAGGTTGTTTAAACTGCCGAAGCTGCTGCTGCGCTGCTGAGTGTTTAAATTGCTGTAAGAAGACCTCAGGGGTGAAGGCATGGAGTTTAGCGGGGAAGATGGGATGGGCTTGACTGGGGTTCTTGGGGTTGTCGGAGGGATGCAAGGTATTGGCTTTTCTCCAGCAACAAGGAGGGCAAACTCAGAGATAGGCATTTTACCGTCTTTGTAGCGGCTCACGTCATACTCAGTCAGACGGCCTTCCTTCAGAGCATCCTTGATAGAGTATTGCCTTCCGCTTTGTCGATCCTGCAGAATTGTTATATCTCCATCTGGGCCTTTTGAAGTGATTTCCTCCCAATCACACTCAAGTTGAGAGAGTTGAAGGTAATGATTTCGGTCAATTACTCCTTGTACATAGGCATCATAGGGAGACAGATCTTTGCCGGTATCAGGATCCAATATGGTGATCTTGGTTGAGAGGTTTGTCTCTCTAGTGTGGGTTTCTGAATGATCCTCCGACTTTATGCCATTCTTCAGCTCAGCAATGATGGTGCCCTTCTGGTGTATTTTATCTTTCTCATTAAAGATGTCTTTCTCCAGCCGCTGGATCTCAGAGGATGTTTTAAGACTCCTCTGGCGTGCAAACTGATTCCTCTCACTCATCAATTTGGACTGTTGTTGGAAGGTAATGCTGCTGGTTTGTCTTTCAGTCTCTAGTGTTTTAAGCTGTCTGTAGAGATCTTCTTTCTCCTTTTGGAGAGCATCCCTACTTGAAATGAGTGCTGTTTCCTCCTGAGAAGTCACGCCCCTTGATGTCTTCAGATGATTTATTTGGTTGTTTATGCTCTGGAGGCTGTCTTCTTGATTTCGTCTTAGACTCCTCTCTTTTGCCACAATCTCTCTGAGATGGTCCCTCTCAGCTTCAGTTGCTGGGTCTTTTTCTACTCGAACAACTTCTCTGTAAACAACCTTTTCAACTGACTTCTCTTTCTGCATAATCTCCAACCTGACCTTTAGGTTCCGAATTTCTCTTTCGAGACGGGTGATGTTGTTGCTCTCCTTCTCCATGTCAAAACGAATACCGTCAGTGAGTTTTTCTAGCTTGGGGTCCCTCTCCACTTTCAGGACCTCCTCAATGATTATTTTTTCTTCAACAGGTGGTGGTGTGTCCTCCAGTTCAAGAATGCGAGTCTTGATCTGCCTGAGTTCAGACTCGACTTGGATCTTCTTCTGGCGATCATCCATTCTAGCTAAGTCTTTTTCTTTTTCTTCAATCAGCGTTCTCAGCTGTCTGACCTCTAATTCAAGTTTTCTGCGTGTCTTCGCTTCATCATCCAAGTTCTTGTTCAACCTGTCGTGTTCCAGGATCTGCTTGGGGTCCTTCTGAAGGCGGACAACTTCCTGGGAGACAATCTTTTCCTCTGGCTTTTGCCTTTCAAGTGTAATGTATTGGTTTTGTACCTCAAAGAGAAATTCCTCCACACTTCTGCGTTGGTGGATCTCATCTCGTACATCTCTGCGAAGTCTGTCAGCCTCCTTCTCCAGAAGAGGGTCATTTTCATATTTAATGACCTCTTTAGTCAGAAGCTTTGTCTCTACTTTTGATTTTTCAGCTTTCAGTTCATCTCTTTCTTTACGTAGGTGGGTTAGCAGCTCTAAGGTGCTGTCATAGCTGACTTGTAGGCGGGAGGCTTGGTTATTCAGTTTTTGCAATTCCCTCGTGACCTCCGGGCTCTTCTCTTCTTTGATCACCTCCTGGGTCACCTCCTTATACTCTACTTTGGGTTTCTGGGCACGAAGGGTAGTTAGAGTTGTTGTTACTGAGTCAATCTCCTTCACAACTTCAGAACGGTTACGGCTCAGATCTTGCAGACTCTTCTTCAGACGCACCAGCTCGACTTCAGTGTCAGGATCGACTCTGTAGTGCTCATTGACAATGTGTTTGATCTCCACTTTCGGTTTGAGTACCTCTAGTTCACCAAATCGAAGCTGAAGGGTGGTGAGGTCCTTCACCAAAATGACATTATCATCCTTCTCCTCTTCCAGAGCCATTTTTAATTTCTTTGACTCATTTATCAATTCTGGATCTTGCTGCACTTCTTTCACAACTTTTGTGACTATCTTGGGTTCAATGGACGGAATCAATCTCTCTAGTGTGTTAATCTGGGTTCTTGTGCTAAAAATGATATCGTTTAGAGACTTGCAGCGTAGTTCCTCATCTGCAATGTTACCCTGGAATGTTAGTACAGCTTTTAGCATCTCTGGGTCTTTTTCGAGTCTCACCACTTCTTTTTTAACAACCTTCTCCCTGATTTTTGGTCTCTGCTGATTGAGAACTGTGAGCTCATTTTTCACATAGACGGCTTCATTATGTCTAGTTTTAAGGTCCATCTGGATCCTCTCCATCTCATCCCTGATCTCAGCTGCCTCTTTTTCAAGTTTGGGGTCCCTCTCATATTCAGTGACCACTTTAGTCACTAGTTTAGGTTCCACTTTGGTCAGTTGTTTCTCCACTGTGACAATCTTCTCTTTGATCAGTTCTATCTCAGAATAAATTCCTGTTCTATTGAATTCTTCATCCTTGATGCGAGTTTTTAGGGAATTGACCTCAGCCTCCAGTTTTGGGTCACGGTAATACTGCACCACCTCCTTTTCCTCCAACCTCTCAACTCCTCTCCTGTGCTTTAGAGACAAAAACCTCTTCCTGTAGGTTTCAAGGTTATTCTCAGCATGTAAGCGCCTGTTAACTTCTTCGTCCAATTCTTTTTTCAGACTATCGGTTTCCACCAAGTTCTTTTGCTGGCTCTGAAGTTGCAGCTGCTGACTGACAGCCACCTGACTCACTTTTTCTTCGTTCTGCAGATGAACAAATTAAAACAAACCAGAAGGTGGCTGAATGAAAAACACGCCTATGATTATAAAAACATTAAGAACGATTATTACATGTTCTCCAATCTCCTACCATAGCCGTGAAGTTCTTTGCTGTACCCAGCTGACAGAGTCGCTGGTTGTTTTCAGCTGAGATCTCAGAGAAGCGGTTGAGCAGATCTTTTTCCTGCACAAGAAAGCAAAAGGGAAGCATTAGTTTCATAACTGAGGATAATGGAGGATTACATCAAAGTTATCACGGTCTCCTTTGATAGCCGTATGACACCCCACCGTTCTTTCCACGTCTTTAGCCAGTGTTGATGTTAGACGTTTCTTTGGAGCTGCTGCCTCGTAGATTTCATCCTCGGCATTCTCATAGTCCTCATCGTCATCATTCAGAGAGCCACGATAACTTTTGGACTTGAGTTCGTATTGCTTAACAGGGAAATCAGAAGACAGAAATTAGTGGTTACAATGTTCTGTGGAGCATTTTAGATTAAAGTGTGTACAAAATGCCAACATACATATTACTCTTTTTCAAGTGTGTTTCAGGGGTTTGACACAATAGCATTCACATAGAATCTCATTACCAGCCGACGTTTACATATCATTTAACATTTTAAGAAACACAACAGTAGATAGGACCCCACATAGGTGAGCCAAAATCATCTTTCAACATAGTAGAACGATAAACATCATGTTCATATTGTCCTTTTTACAGCCTATTGTGGGATTCATCAGATTTCTGTAGGTGTGTTTCTATACGTGGAAACTCGTTAGGACAGCAGTGCTATCTATTTACTTGCTATCAATTTGCTGAATCTACAGGACAGAGTATGTCAGAGAGTTAAAATAAGTATAGGGGGTTTTGATTATGTTACAATGGTAACATGTTTGTTCTATAGTATTAATCCCACTGAAAATCGTACAACTCCAATAATAATTGTAGAAAGTTACAGTTTGTTATATATATCTAAGATTTACCAGAAATGCTTGTAATCTTATCATTCAACATGAAAAACAAAGTAGTGGTGTTACACAAAAAGTAACATACCCTGTCCCAATTACGTAGAACACTAAATTTTACTCCCATGACCCAAGCACAAACACATGCTTTACCAAACTTGGGCACACACACACACTTCAGACACATGATAGAACCTAATGAAATATGAAATGTCTGCAGGATATTAACTATTTTTAATGAGCCTAACTGTGTATGTAAAATCAAGTACTAACATTTAAAACACCCTGCAGATCCTTGGACAGAGTCTTGAGTCGGTCTACGTCCACAGACTTCTTCGCAATGTCCTCCACAACTCTCTGAAACAAGAAAAATTATTAAACATGCCAAGTTAATCAACATAGGAAGCAGGTAAATTAAAGACTGTGTAGTTAATGTACAAAAAGAGAAAAAGTCTTTACTTTTTGAGAATTCTCCTTGGTTAGTATCTCTCCCAAACCATCATCAGGTTTAATCGTATTATCGGGCAAATTGAGCAAGAAGAAGTCAAATGACTGAGCAACAGTTTTGAATTCTTGATTTTTGTTGGATGCTTGTTTAAGGAGAGCCAACCTATGGCAATGGATAAAATAGATGATTCATTTGAACAAAAACACTGGGTTGCTGGGAAGATCCATAGCGGTTTGTGTTTTTGTTCACGGCTCACCTGTCCTGGAGCTGATGAGTGATGCTGGTGTAACGGTTCTTCAGGAGTTTCACCTTGCTCTCCTGGCGGCGGATGTCGGGACAGTATTCGTTGAAGCCCTGCTGAAGAGGGCCGCACGCTTGCTTGGTCAGGTCCAGATCTTTGCCCAACTTGTTCAGCTCTTCTTTTTTCGGGAGAACTTCCTTTTGCATCCTCTGTGCGACGAAAACAGAGACGAGATAAATGTAGGGAAAACCTCTGGAGGGTTATCTGTGTTTTGAGGGTTTTTAAAATAAAATAACACCTGCAGCTTCTGGGTGCGATGCTGAAGGACATCAGGCTGATCGAAAATTACACCATCTTTACTCAGTTGCTGCACAAACCAAGAAACGGTGACCTCTGTCTTTTCCAACTGTTTTTCCAGAAACATGGAGGCTGTTGCCCTTGGTAACAGAGACAAAGAGGAAAGTTTACCAACCAAAACATTCAAAGACGTCAGTGCAACTTTCTATCTTTATCTTTAAAAGAATAGAGTTGTATACTTTTTGTTGTAGAGATCAATAAGTGAGTTGATGTCGTGGATCTTGTTGTCGGCGGCGCTGAGTTTGAGCGGTAGCATGGAGGCCATCGGTCCCAGTGGTTTCTTAGCCAGAATTGGATCTGCCTCTCTTTGGATGGAAGACTTTTCAGACTCCAGTTTTCTGACAGCCAGAGCAGATTTCTACAGGCCAGTGACAACATTTAACATTTAAAGATTACTCATCCTCCTATTCTAAAACACTGTGTTAATACCGTTAAAAGTTTAATATCACCTCATATCAGACAAACGTAACTGGCCCTAACTGAGGCATGCAATGACTTAGGGTTTGTTCTAGATTCTTATGTGATCTCCTGTATGAATTACATATCAACTCCTTGTGTTGCTCTTTTGGCATACTGGCCATTTTTTGGAAGGTTTCCACAACTCCATGCTTTTTTTTTACACACACACACACATATCCATATATATATATATATATATATATATATATATATATATATATATATATATATATATATAT